>BLKR01006965.1:0-46581 GCA_011170035.1 Teleogryllus occipitalis | reverse complement strand
ACATTCTCTGAAAAAACACTCCAAAGATTTTCTTGAATTTTTTCCATGGCTATAACAACGTACGCTCAAAAGAATGGTGCAAGTCTCATTTGCTTTAGACTCTTTGAATTTTCGAAAATTGCGTGATGAAAATATCGGGAGCGTCTTTTAAGCGTGTCGGCTCAAGTGAGTATGGTGGAACGACTTGTGATGCATGGGAAAAGCACGACGATTTAATTCGGTGGATTGACTGATTAATGGGTTTTCCCACAAAGAGGTATCTTTCTCCAGTCTGGCACCGCCCAGCCGAGACAAGCTCCGACTGGTCTTTCGGCGTGTGTGGTAGGTAGTGCATGTAAATGTAAATTAGAGGGTAGGACAAGAAAGAGGAAGGAAAATTCGCGCGTTGCACGAATCCCGTTTGTTAGAGTACTTTAACGGCATCCGTCTGGTGTTGATCGGAGAAACCGCTTAAAAGTACAGAAGAGAGCAGCCGGCCGCTGGAATTCTCCAAATGACAGCTGCATTCGACCTAACTGTGTAATAGCTACTAGCTGACCCGGCGAACTCTGTTCCGCCTTAACAGCCGGTCCCATCTTTTTCTCGCGTCGCACTCACTGTGAGAAACTGTACTATCCTTGTTGCACTCGTGATAATAAAGCAATTGCAGATTTGTGTTTTTCTCTCAAACAAAGAAGAATTTCAAAAAAAAACAAAAACGCTCTGATATTAAATAGATAATTAAAAAATCTATTACGTAGCAGAGCGTTTTTTTTGAAATTGATTTTTGTTTCAGAGAGAAATACAAAGCTGTAATCATAGGGACCGGCTGTTAAAGGCAATAAATAAGCAGATTTTGGAATATATTAAGTTAAATTGTTTATTAGAAAATACAAATAAAAAAATTAAGTAGATTAATCATTCATTATTGTTCCTGTATTTTGGTGCATAGGTTGCACTCTTCAGTTAAGCACCTTGTGATACACGACATTTTTTGTTTTATTATCAGGCGCAAATGCGAAATCACGCGAAAACGTGCAAAAACGTGCGTTCTCACACAGGAACACTGTCGAACGGGATAAACAGTATCCTATGTCCGTCTCCTGGCTCTAAGCTTCCTGCTCACCAATTTTCAGCCGAATCAGTACAGCCGTTCTTGAGTTATAAATAGTGTAACTAACACGACTTTCTTTTATATATATATAATATATATATATATATATATATATATATATATATATATATAGATATGCCACTGTGTGCACTGGAACTCTAGGACTTCCCGGTTAGAGGCACAGGAGAGTGACATCCATTGATGCCATGATTCATTTTAGCCCTGAGGAAGACCAGGATACGTCCGGATCACTGCCCTCGTCGCAGCGAAACCCGGACAGCCCAGAGCCTATTCGTAAAATACACCGCCACAGAACACTTACATCCCGGTATTAAATATTATCAACAAGTTCTCAATATTTGCTTCTCAATAGGAGAGCGTTATCTTTTTAGCATTATAATACACAGTGGTATTTAAAACAAAAAATATTACATTAATTTACGTTGAGGTCGAGGATGGTACCGGGAGCGGTAGTTCAGTGCATCAACTGATGTTACTGCAGTGCCTCTGACCGGGAGGACCTAGATTCGTGTCCTGACGGACCCAGAAATTTCTGCACTGGTTTTTTCAGCTAGGTTGAATTCAGTCGCTGTCTGGAGAAGAATTCTAGCGGCCGGCTGCTCTGATCGGTAGTTTTTCGTGGTTTCTCCGATCAACGCCAGGCGAATGCCGAAGCAGTACCGTACAAAACGTGCAACGGACGCGATTTTTCCTTCCTCTTCCTTGTCTTATTCTCTCTCCGTATACACACACACTTACACTATCATGCACTACACTACCACATATTCCGGGAGACCGCTCGTGAGCTTAGAGCTTGTCACGGCTGGGGCGGTGCCCCGCTGGTGGGAGAGTCCTGGGAGAAACCCCACTAGCCGACGGTAGGTCGGCACTGGATCTCGCCATCCAGCGTGGGAAGATGACCGCCACCTCCCGAGAAAAATAACATGCACTACACTTACGACTTTAATGTCCAAATCAGTTGACGCGCCCGGATACACGAAAAAATCAATCAATCAATTGAGGATGGTCTCAACGCAGAATGAAAATCTTAAATGTCAGTAGCATTTATGTTCATTGCGACGATGAAGTCTGGATTCCACATTAGTAAAAATAGTGTTGCCACCGAAACATAGAGAGGAAATAAATGGGAATAATGAATTATTTCTGCCAACATATGAAACGTAACTCTTGCCCGGGGTATATTAAGTTTATTTTTGTAGGGTAGAAACATCAATTCTCTCGCAGTCATAGTAATCTTGTAAATAGTAGTATGAAAACAAAACAATTACACCTATTAATCGTCTGGAAGTTTCAGGGAATTATTTGAGGCTGGCATGCCAAGGAAGGAGTTTTTTTCCATTTATTGTTCAGTGCCATAGGAGTGGGTGGAGTGTAATGTCAATGTGTAAATATTTTAGCGGAAATTTTACTTGGATTTAACTGGATATTGAGTTTGATAGCCCAGCTACGTATCTAACATGTTAAGAGATAATTGTTTTCTATTTCTGATACATTGATGGAGGTGTGTCTGAAGAGAATATGGCCTTGTCATCTGCAAATCGAGAAGTTTGTATATTATTTAGTTTAGGGAGATCAGCAACGTACAAATTGAATATGGTTGGAGACCTGGGGACTCTTGAGGGAGTGTAGCATTTATTTTTCACGGGTTTAAGAGATGGTTGTCAACATTTACCGCAAATGTGATATTCTCGAGAAAAGGGTTTATTTTTGAGAATATGTAGTGTGGAGTACCAATTTTCATTAGTTGTAGTACAGGGCTTCATTCCATGTTCGGTCAAGTGCCTTCGTGATGTTTCTACAACCCACCAGAAACCCAACTCTCCAACCCGCTAGAAATAGAGCAATCAATAAACTAACTAGCCACCATAATACATACCATAATTAAGTTCTCTGTCTGTTTTATCAAGGTGTTGTTAGGGATGAAATTTTGAGTTATTTAGGGTGAATGTCGACGCAAAATAGACAGCACGTTCTTTGGCTTTATGATAGTAGAAAATTTTTCTGGTAAATTGTCAAAGCGAGTTTATGTTGGTGTTAAGAGACATTAGTAGATTATGAAATTGTTTTTTTGTGATTTTTGATAACTTTTTGAAAATGTTAGAGATAAGATTTAGTCTTCTGATTTTGTGTTTCACGGTTATTGCGTTTTGTAGAGGTTGATGTAATTTACAGTTAGTGTTGGGTAATATGGTGGGTTGAAATTTTTTAATAATGGATAAAATTATTTCGTTTAAATAGTTGATTGATTGATGTTTTATCAGCAGAGCTTTCAGAATTTTCATTTTAGAAATGCTTTCAAATAGAGTACGTTATGCAATCAACATGAAAAAAGAGCAGTTTGCACTTATTTACATGTATACGAATACTTTCATAATATTAATAACATTAATTAAAAATTGTAGGACACCTAGTATGGCATAATAAGAAACACACATGGAGTATTGCGCCCGCGCACACACACACACACACACACACACACACACACACACACACGCACGCAAACACACACCAAAAAGGAAGAAAAGTTTATACGTTCGTAACTACAAATTAATAGCATGTTTTAAGCAATAGAAAATGGTGAGGTATTCACATGAAACGTTTTAAAAGACATTATCCTTCATAATAATTTTCTCTAAATATTTCAGGGTTTGCAACACATTATTTTGGTCAGACAAATGTGGTGAGGTATATAGAATAAATAACATTTTATATGAATGCAAAAATATGAAATATTTATTTGTACAGTTTTCGTCGCTTCTACTGAACTAATAATAAATACATATGGATGGCGTTAGGAGCAGATCACAGAAGGGCAGAGGCGGAGCTTTTCACCAAGTGCCGGGGGCGGGGGCGACGTTGACGTGGGCGCTGCCGATGGCGTGGCCGGGCAGGGGGGCGGTGTGCACGGCGCCGCGGGTCACCGCCTTGTAGCTGCAACACAAAGCACCAGTGAGTCCTCCCCGTAGCAACCCACAAAGAGAGCGAGAGAGCGAGCGAACGGCGGAGGCAGAAGGGACTTACGCGGCGCCGATGGGGGCGGCGTAGGCGGCGTGCGCGGCGTAGGACACGGGGGCGACGGGGGCGGCCACGGCGACGGGGGCGGCGACGGCGGCGGCGTAGGGGGCGGCGACGGCAGCGGCGTAGGGGGCGGCCAGGCCGTGAACTCCCAGAGCGTAGGGGGAGGCGATGGCCGGCACGGCAGCAGGGATGGCGCCGTACGGGGCGGTGAGGGCGGTGTAGGTGCCGCCCAGCAGCCCAGCGCGGGCCACGGCCACCAGGGCGAAGAGAACAGCGACGGCGGCCTGCAAGAACGGAAGAGTGAGCTGGATGCGTGCTGGCGGCGAGCCCGGAGCTCGCCATGCGGAGGTGGCGGGACTTACCTTCATGATGCTGAGTGTGCTGTGAAAGTACGCTTCTCCCGGTGCGCGCCTGGGCTTTTATATTCGCTGTGGCCGCCTTGGCCTCCGCTAGAGGCGTGGCGCCCCCGCCTCCGAGGCGCACGGACATTCCGCCCTCACTTTCCTTCAGGGACACGTCGCTTGCACCTATCCACTTCCTACGGATTCTGCAGTTTCCAATCATTGCTGAATTGTATGCTGTTATGTTATTCGTTTATTGGCACAATTTACATATATAAATCCAGACATTTCTAGAAGATTCCGGTTCAACTAATTTGAAGAAATGGCGAAAAGAAAACAATTCGAAATTAATATTACTTTTCAGCACAAAGTTCATTAAATTAAGTGCTCTTTTAACATGTACTAATTGATATTTCTTTCCAATAAAATATAATCTTCATGTATTATTTCTCTTCTTATCCGGGAAGAGGTAAGCGGTGATTTTCTTGGAGTTAGGTATAGGCAGTGGCGTGCCCTTTAAATTTTCTTGATATCTCAATCATAAACATCTTGAAGAAAACTTTCAGTAGCATGCTATTAGTGCGGCCGGTTACAAGAAGTAATAGTTCCAAACCACTTTGGCTTGGAACTATTACTTCTTGTGGGAGGCTTCTTTACTTGGCTTGTCGGAGACATTTGATACTTATTTTATTTTATTCTTGTATTATTGTATTATTATTTTGTTCGTCCAGTGATAGAAATATTTTGGGCTAATAGTTTTAAAATTACTGTAGCAGGAAACGTAAATACAAAGATGATGAAAAATGGAAAATTTAAAAATATGTATACATGTAATATTTCCATAACTATTTTTGGAATCTACGATAAAAACTATTATTGGAATCTTTTAAAATAAATGTCATATCTAAGACACTTCTGTCTGTTAACGAACATTTTTCAACAAATATAAAACTCTTTCTGACTGATGAATCTAATTGAGACGTTGCCAACATTTGCGGGTAATGTGAATACAGATATAGTAGGAGATGCAGAGGGATATTAGTGAATCACAATGAGTCAAAGATTATTCAGTGCATTTGCCATACGTCACATCGAAGCAAATGTTTGTAATCGGTATGTCACATTTTAAATCCCTAGATAAAATTTGAATGCAGAATTTTGTGACAATTCTTAGGCCATTTTGCTGTTGCTGATGATTTTTTAAGTTGTCTTTTCTTTAAGCAACGTATATTTAAAAACTGCCGTCGATAAAGTTATTGTCTTACTTTTTATAATAATTCATTACATTTTCTTCTTAGTTTCTTAAAACATCAAGTTAATCTACCACACTAAGAACATTCCATTCAACAAAAGATGCCATCTATTTCATTTTGTCAAGTAATAAATCCTAATCAGACATTCTGCAACGTAAAACGTAACATATTTATTTTTCAATGAATTAAGCCTGTTTGCCTAACAAATCCTCTACAATAAGGAACGAGTTTAAAATTTAACTGACTCAGTTACATGAATTTTGTCTCTACCAGATCATATTGTGTGGCATCAGATAAAAGGCTTAAATTGTATCGAAGTTTATAAAAGTGTACTAATATGTCGGAATGTATTTTAAAGTACAATTAAAAATATTACTATAATATATTTTTGTTTCGGGTTTGAATTGCATAGGTAAGATATGATTAAAGTAAGAAAATCCAAATGATAGGTAGAATGAAGTAATTCATCTTACAGATGTCGTCGCAGCCATAACATATATATATATATATATATATATATATATATATATATATATATATATATATATATATATATATAAGTAATGGTTTTTCAGTGACTTTTTGTACACTTGCTAAACGATCCTCAATCAAGATCAAGGATTGTTTTTTTTAAATAACTCAGTACGATGTATTATCTGCACTAATTTTGACACACCGCATGAGATAATTATAATATGCTAATGTATTACGGTTAATATCCAAAAACTAATAGGTCATGAT
This sequence comes from Teleogryllus occipitalis, assembly GCA_011170035.1. Lineage (NCBI taxonomy): Eukaryota > Metazoa > Arthropoda > Insecta > Orthoptera > Gryllidae > Teleogryllus > Teleogryllus occipitalis. The sequence continues at coordinate 40,114 of BLKR01006965.1, read as the reverse complement.
GTATATTAAAGTAAAATTACAGGATAAAACCATTTTGTATTTTTCTTTGTGATTAGAAATTATATCATAGGTAGGATATGTGTGAGAAGAAAGAAAAATAAATCCACAAGGTAGGTAGAATGAAATACTTTATTTTACAGACGTCGTCGCTGCCATAACATGTATTACATCACAGCTGCTTCGGCGATGACCAGACTGCAGGCGAGGGGGAAGAAGGTGTTTACAGAGTGCCGGGGGCAGGCTGCACGTTGACGTGGGCGCTGCCGATGGCGTGGCCGGGCAGGGGGGCGGTGTGCACGGCGCCGCGGGTCACGGCGGTGTAGCTGCAAAGAGAGGTCTCGTTAGAGGCGCATCCAACGGCGAGTCGTTCCGAGAGCACAGAGTGCGCAGTGCGGGCACTCACCCAGCGCCGATGGGGGCGGCGGCGTAGGCGACGGGGGCGGCGTAGGCGGCGGGCGCGATGGCGGCAGCGTAGGGGGCGGCGTAGTGGGCAGCGTAGGGGGCGGCGTAATGGGCGGCGTAGGGCGCGACGGCGGCGTAGGGGGCGATGGCGGGGGCGGTGAGGGCGGTGTAGGTTCCAGCCAGAAGCCCGGCCTGGGCGACGGCCACCACGACGAGGAGGACAGCGGCGACGGCCTGCAACGAGGACGGCTGCCTCAGACACACAACCACTTCGCACCAAAAGCCTTGTCCCAAACGCAATGACATGGGTGCCTCTTCGCAACTTTAACCTTTTTAACCCTTCTTACTTCCAAGCGTTTTGCATTCTTTCTATGATGAATAGGGTGACGATATTACCCCATTGAAAATTCATTATATTCATATTTCTACATTCCATCTGGTAATATTGTTTCGATTAAAGAGAAATAGTTTCAATTTGAATTATTTGTCTATATTATGCAATTATAACCATACAGATACTGATTTCTAAGTGGAGACCACAATAGCACCATTACAAAACGCTCGCGGTCCACATAGTCTCAAGTACGAAAACACGGTACTAAGAGATATAAAGAAGCGTACATGCGAAACGAAACTAGTCTAATTCCTAAATGTAGAGGTTTTTCAATATAATTTTTCTGGTATTTAACAAGAGAACAACTAATATGATATTATAATTGTAATACATTATAAAATAATAAAAATAATATGTTCGTTTGAGTAAGTGAGTTAAGGTAGATGAATTTAATTACTCACGTCAAATGGCGAGGGTTCACGTCGTGAGAGTTTACGAATTTTATACTAAGTGTTAGATATTGCTGAGAGTGGTTATCTGGAATTTGTATATTCGTTAATATATATCTGCTGTATATTAAAATGCTATAAATAGAACTGTTTCTATCCAAATTAATTTTATAGATAAATGTAAAAGTATTTATTATAATACCATTAAATTTTCATGGAGTAGCAGATTTTGGGTGTATAAATAAATACATTGTACCATCGCGGCGTTAATTTTTTCGTGAAAATTACAAATTTGTTCTGAAGAAATAATTAACGTAGTACTTTTCGTTACAATACGTGAACAATATTTTTTTCCACAATCCTGCTAATTTTATTGATTGGAATTGAATGACATCCAAGATTGTTCAAACGATAGAGCTTTTTAATTCTGCAAGCATTATAAAGCACAAAATATTACTCATTTACATGTAGCCAAGAAAGCACATTTTCTTTTTCCGATTATCAATGTCTTTAGTAATGCACAATGTAGAAAAATTTCGGTCCCCGAAATAATATATCCTAACTGAATCATGGACAAGTGTTTTTTTTATGATACAGGGCGTCTTCGCACGAACACTAAACCTGAGTTTCCATAAAATAGTGAACAGCACAACGAAATTTACTGTACTGTGCTGCGACGTTTCTACCTACTCGCATGTAGGCAGGCGAGCGCCAGTCTTACCTTCATGGTGCTAGGAGTTGTGTTGGCTGCGAGAGTCAAGTGCCGAGCCGTGGATTCGGCTCCTATTTATACGTGGACCGCCCGGCCTCGGCGTGGGGCGTGGTCCGACACGTGGCCCCACTCCGCCTGGGCCAAATTACGTCCGTGTTCCGTGGGTGTTTCCGTGAGCTCCCGAAAATATGAAATTTGTGCATACCATTTTTTATTGTCCCTTCGACATCTGTCGCTGAGAATACGTATTTATTTTGACTGCTCTTTTGAAAGGAATAATATCTTTGACATTTATCTGTTTATTAAAGCAATCCAAACACGAAATAGCTAACATCTTGGAATTCTTCTCACCTAATGTATAAAATACACGTGATCAAAGGTATCAGTATATATCCTTTGCCAAATTATTGTCATTGATGAATGTCTTTTAGTCTGCTGGTGGCGATGAGTTTAATCAACGAAAAAGTTTCTCGTTTTCATTTACTTTTCTCCTAATAGCGCTTTTTATTCTCGTTTGTTGATATTAATAGAATAATTTAAGTTATTTGTTATAAAGATTGATGGTATCAATATGTAAAACTTTTCAAACATTCGGGAACTTAATTACATTTAAATGATTAGTACTCATTACAAGACAAAATAACAGATGAAAGCTAGGATAAAAAAAGTTAGAGACACGAGAATATATGGCGGGAGTATTCTAGAGATGGAATGTTCTTTCGGCTGTGTTTACTGGAAAAAACTTTCCATGTCTGCTTAATTTAAATTTTATAAAATTATGTCCATCAAAACAATTAACATGATACTCTATAAGCAAACTCGCACACGCGTGTTAACGAAAATATTAAATTGGAACCCCCTTTGACCACAATCTCAACTAACACTCAATCAGTTAATTGAATTCCAGCACAAATATTCTGTTTATGATATTTATTCATCCATCTCAGCGTACGTTAATAACATTTTTGTATTTAAAATTTTGATTATATATAATATCAACCTATACAAATTAAGAAATTAACATAACCAAAAAGATTACAAATGGGGTAATCCAGAAAGGTTCATTTGGAGTGAAAAGTAGTATATTAGACTCCAGTGTTAAAAACCAACCTAACATTTGGATTGTTTTATTGAACCACATCCCAACAATTATCCTACCTGAATCTAATGCTAAATCATACAATGGGAGTGTAGAAACAATAAATCAACTGAATCACAAGTTAACAATTTATAAACAAGCAAAGTACAGTATGTAACACCCTTTTTGTCCTTTACTCCAGTCTGTATGTACTGAAAAAGGGGTAACCTGAAGAAATGTCATTACCACTTTTTCATTGGGTATGTTGATTGTACCCAGGCTTTAGTTAAACTCCGAAGTTTTCGCCCTAGGAGTCCTTGTGCTAACTCCAAAATATCCTAGAAAATGGTATTTTTCTGACTTATTTCGTGTTTTTCTCTTTAACTTTTTAATCTTAAGTCCTGTTGAAAACGATACAATTCAGTTTTAAAGAGGTTAACATTTTCTACAAGTTTTGTGTGAAACATTTCTTTGAAACCAATTGTCCTGAGGTCTGCATCTTTTCCAAAAAATGCAATTTTTTAAATTTTTCTAATATTATGCAAAAATCCATATATTTAAGAGTTTAGCCCTTTGCTGTGTGCTAGCTTTTCTGTTTCGACTCAACCTCTTGCTATCTATCGCCACCCTAAGTACATTTTTTTTAACAGTTTGGTGTCCCCTAATAGTGGAATTGATACATGATTTTCAGAATATTATGGAAGAGTAAAGCGTCGTCATATACATCAATTTTCGGTGAAAAATTTGGAGACATTTTTGAAAAAGTGTCGTTTAAACGTTTCTGTAAATGCAAAATTTGAATCTTTTTCCCATAAAACGTTGGACGTTTGGAGAAACTTCATTGGAAATCATTTAAGGCACTTTAAATCAATAATGCAATAATGTATGCAAATCTGATAATATTAATAAAAACATCGTGAGAGATATTTGAAACAAATTACTTATGTGTAATTTTTGAAAATACAAAATGCTACATGAAAGTGTCATTGCTTCCATGATATTTACTAAATTTAGCATGATCCATTCTAAAACTTTCAAACAAAAGTTTGGAACTATTTTCAAAAGATAGTCGCTTTAGAAAATTCGGAACTTTAAGTTCATTTTCACAGCAAACTTTTAGGTTTTCGAGACTATTTATACATATAAATAATTTTGTCTTAACAAATTCAATTGTGTACACAAATTGCCGTTAATTTAAACATTAACGGCGTAAGTGAGATGCAAATATGTGTATAATCGTTTGTTTAAATCATCAATTTTTTTTTTGTAAATAAGTTGTGTAATTCTCAAAAAAAAGTAGATATCAATGACGTTTATATACAGTAAATTGAGAACTATTCCTAACAAAATTTTAATAACAACTAGTACTGCTAAAACAGCACGTAATTTATCGCTCGCATTTTCATGCAATATTACGCGAAAAGTACTGAAATTTTTGAAAAATTGAACGTGACCTAATTTCAAAATCTCTCTTCAAGGAACATATTGCATTAAAGATAAAGAATATCTATTTTCACAAGTGTAGTTGTACGAAGACGCCAAAAAAATTTTGAACTTTTGCTATTTTCGGAAAATTAGGGTTTTTTAAACGAATGAGGCCTGCACAATTCTCTTAAACGTCCTTCAAATTATCGAATAACCAAATTTAATAAAAAACCATGAGTCATTTTTTTCAAAATTTTGAAAATGTCCCAAGGGCTACATGTTAAGTACCCGCAATGTTAAAATATCGATTTTAAATTGAAGACTCCGCGACTTCAGCCAGGTCCATTGCGGAATATCAATATCGAAGGAAACGGGCGGAACGGTTTAGCTGGTAGCATAAGACTGACGGACAGGCCGACGTTTTGCCGTCTGTCGATTTTTCGCTCTCAGGGGCCCACAAAACGTGAATTCTGGCTACACTACTTATTAGACTTTTTTCTAAATTTAGCAACTGGATTTATCAACTGTATCGTTACCCGAGCCCGGTAATAAGAGTTTTCTGGCGAAAATCGGCAGATTTTTCGTGCAGCATTTCATGATATTTTTTTAATATTTCATATATTTCACTCCAATTTGCGCAAAAATTACTAAAATTATAAACAAACATTCGTATATGCATAACTTTAATGAAGAAGTACTAATGAAGAACAATTTTTTTTAGGAAAAATCTCCATCTTCAACTTTGTAGTTGTAGGAAGACTGAAAATACTTGAAATTTCCGTAATTTTCGAGAATTCAGAGTTAAATTATGTTTGGACCTATTATCCTGATATCCTGATTCAGCCGGAACCTAGTTTACTGTCACGGTAAACACCCATACAATGCCTGGGTAAGGGCCGCCCTGCTAGCTCAGAGCTCTTAGCTATCCAGGCTAGTGCCGGAGTCAAAGCAATGCTCTACTCACATGTGCCGGGAACAAGTTTCCTCATCTTCGCCCAGAGTATTGGGACATTGTTTCGATGAAACCGAGATCCCAACTGCGGGCCACCCGAAGACAGGTCCGGTTGGCTCAGAGCTCGCATCCCGTCTCCCTTCTGCCTACACCCTTAGGCTATCGACATTCGTACTCCCGTAGTACCTGTTTTACCCTCGGATTTCTATTTGTAGGATCCAAAGTACTCCGAAAAGCAGCTTTCACCCGATCCTGCTTAAAGGTCGACGCGCCAAAGGCCAAACTGGTGGGCAGCCGGGCAAACCCGACTACCAGGAGCTTAGCATCGCCTTCTCACTAGCTGCGCCTTCAAGCTAACGACGAGAGCGACGTCGCGAGAGATACTCAGGGTCCGGGAGGTCGTCTACGACACTCCACCAGAAACCAGGACAACTGATGCCATCGTCATTCCCCCCTGCGGACAGACGGACGGACAGACGGACGGATGTTTTGAAAAGTACAACATTTTTTTGTGTTATCAGCGGACTCAAAAATAAGTGTGTTAAATCCTGAGGTCGATTTTCCGCTTCTTTACGGTATATATCTTTCTGTATTCTACTACTACGCGTAAAGAAAGTAAAAAAAACAAACAACCGTTTATAAATAATATTGGAATTTCTATCTGTGATTTCAAAATTATTGCTCTTTCATGATTTCATATTGTTATTTAGTCGGTGGAATCTCATTCTAGAATCTTTACGATTATTCTGTCTGTTTATCCAAGCTAATATTGAGAACGTGTAAAGCAATTTCGTTGGCGATTCTTCACAGAAAGAAAGTGTATTTTGTCGGGAAATAACAAGAAAAAGAAATAAAATTCTGTTGATTAACACTACAATAAATTAAATATTTAAACCAAGTCATCACAAATTCTGCAATAACGTACTACAGTATATTATGTGTAGAACATGCACAGTCCTTTAATCCTTTACATACCAAGAATGTCCAAAATAAAATATTCTATAAGGAAACATCTAGTAGCAAATACCTAATGACGGCCCCTTTCTTAGAGCCTAGCTCTCGAATGACAGCAGATAAGCCGAATGCAGTGATGTATGGAGTGTGAGAATTCAGTCGATAGGCGCAGAGTGATTAGAATCAGAATAACACAATCACATATATGCAATTGACAGTAAACATTGAAACTATTTCACTGTTCTGTTTTTTCCTCACTTCCTGGATATCTGAAGAAACAATAGACACCTTTCATAAAGCCTGAGGCAGAATTAGGTCTCTACCCCTTTATTATGTACTATTGTAATATAAATTCTGAAAGTGGTCAGGCGGAAGAGCAGGCTAAATAGCCTGAGCCTCGCCACCAATAAAGACATTTATTTATTTATTTATTTACCCCTAATTTTGTTAAACTAGTTGTGCAACCAGTAGGATCGGATGTATCTAAATTGTTATTTGCATCGATACACAATTAAATCCACAGTCCGTTTTCCTATGTAAATATATTTTCTATACCTCACGAGACAAATGTTAACAACGTTCAAATGTTAACGCTTTTTGGTCCCTTTAGTCATGAAATTATTTATATCAAAGAAAGTCGTTAGAGATTCTGGAGTTGTAGAAAACCTTCACAGATTATAATTCTTCCCCATACATCACTTGCGGTTTGTACTGTTTTTCACAATAAGTAAATAAAATCAAAGCATTTTTAATCTTTTAACTCTATAAATAAAGTAATTCTTAATGAACATATTTATTAGAGAAGGGGCTTAAATGGCTGGAAATATATTTTATTACGCAAGGCAGAGACACTTTGTGAAAGGATGAGAATTTTTGCTATTATTTTCAATTGCACATTTTTTACGATATGTTTATTTACTGCGCTTTATTCTTGTAAATTAATTTAGCCCTTACTAATAAATAATATAATTTCGGACTCAACAGCTAAGTTGCAGAAACATTTTCGTGTAGCATTTAGGTTTGTCTCCCGTCGGAGGTAGTACTTTTGGGTCCAGCTCAATAACTGCTTGTAAATTGGCAGATGCCTGGAAGAGAATTCTAGAAGAGGGCTGCCCCGTTCGACCTCGTCCGAGAGTTTTAATCTGAGAATGGAGCAGTACCTCAGACAAAAATCCACGAACCGCGTGAGATCATTCCTTCCTATTCTGTCCCTTCTTTTCTTAGAGCTGGGAGATCGTTTCTCATACGACTCTCACTCCATTCACATTCAAAATCTCCGCCTCGAGTAACAGATTCGTGCTCTAGCGGAATATTTTCAAGAAGCATTTACAGACACTGACGATACACGAAATTTATGATGGTACATGGTACCAGAACTTTAATTTCTCACTCATTTTACTTTCTAGCACTTGCTAGCTAAGGACAGTACTGAAATCGTGCAACGGAACACGGCCAATAGTTGGCAGGAAAACCGGGAGCGGTAGTCCAGTGTATCCACTGATGTCACTGCAGCGCCTCTGACCGGGAGGTCCTAGGTTCGAGTCCTGACGGTGGCAGGGTTTTCGATACTAGCTTTTCAGCTAGCTCGAATTCAGCCGCTGTCTTAAGGAGAATTCTAGTGGCCGGCTGTTCTGATCGGTAGTTTTCCGTGGTTTCTCCGATTAACACCAGGCAAATGCCGGACCAGTACCCCAAAAAACGTGTTACGGACCGCGCGCGACCTTTCCTTCCTCTTCCTTGTCTTATTCTCTCCCCTTACACACACATTTACACTAACATGCACTACACTACCACATATTCCGCGAGACCGGTCGGGAGCTTAGAGCTTGTCCCGGCTCGGGCGGTGCCCTGCTGGTGGGAGTGTCCTGGTTATGGGGAAACCCCACTAGCCGACGGTAGGTCGCCATCCAGCGAGGGAAGATCACCGCCATCTCCCGAAGAAAAACATGCACTACACTAACGGGACTAATGGTCAACGCAATTGACGCGCCCCGAAACACGAAAAAATCAATCAATCGGCAGAAAAACACATGATAACACACCCTTGTAACGAAAAAGTGAATACATTTTGCTTATAGACTGAATAGTTGAACGTGGCGTCGCCGACGCCTTAAACAATTTTAATTTTTTTTAATGTGATGAAAATTTCTAAATGAGATGCATTGCCTCAAAAACGTTATTACAGTGTCTGGCATTGGACATACCAATGAATAGTTGTAGCTGATAATATACTACTATAGCTGATAATATACTATACTAAGTTCAAAAATTTCCAACACAAAACATCATTGCATGTTACCTTAAAACGGGCGGTACCTAAAACTGATGATACAAATAGATATAATACGGTAAAACCAAATTGTTTGTTAACATGCACAAAAATGCTTCTAAAAGATCACCTGTATTTTTTAGCGTTACTTTAATACTAATATATGAACATCCTCAATTAGTTCCGCAAATTCTGTCATAAAACATTTTTTAATTATATTTGATTCTTCCCCCGTATGTGCACGCGTCCGTCCGTCATCTCTGCGTCCGGCAGTCCGTCCGTCAATCCGTCAGTCAGTCAGTCAGTCAGTCAGTCAGTCAGTCAGTCAATTGGTCAGTCAATCAATCGGTCCGTCAGTCAGTGAATCGGTCCGTCAGTCAGTGAATCGGTCCGTCAGTCAGTCACTCGGTCCGTCAGTCAGCCAGTCAATCGGTCCGTCAGTCAGTCAGTCAGTCAGTCAGTCAGTTAGTCAATCGGTCCGTCAGTCAGTCAGTCAGTCAATCGGTCAGTCAGAAAGCCAGCCAGTCAGTCAGTCAATCGGTCCGTCAGTCAGAAAGCCAGCCAGTCAATCAGAAAGCCAGCCAGTCAGTCAAACAATCAGTCCGTCTCTCCGTCCGTCCGTCTCCGTCCGTCCGTCTCCGTCCGTCCGTCCGTGTGTTCAACGCTAGGGTCTATACTGTTGAGACACTTTTGTCCAAAATTGACATTCACCCATCGATCTGAACAAAGTGAAGGCTTCAGGAGTATTAAATGAATGTTTCTATTTTTAAGAGTACTTTAAATGAAGCTTTGAAAACGTTTTCAAAATTTTCTAAAAATTGTCTCTACTTTCTTATCAAATTTTGTCCTATATTAGCGTAAACGATGGTTAAGGGAATGGTGCAGATCTCATTTTCACTGAAACCGCTGATTTGCGGGGGGGGGAGACTTCCTACACATACAATACTGCAGACAGATTTATTCAGTAATGTAATCTGTTCTTCAGTGACAAAACTTGAATTAAGGTAACGTTAAATTTTTCAAAAATTTGAGTAGTTTTCGCCTAGTTTTGTGTGAAATCTAGGCTATTTAAAATTCTTTTGACAACTTTTTTCCTCAACAACCGATCTAATTTTTTTCAGACAATTTTATTTTTGTATGTTTCAAGAGATAGTAAAAATTATTATATTAGTCCCATTTTCGGCGAACTCTTCGTGTATTCGAAAATTCCAAATAGTTGTTTCATAGATGTAAAATTGAAGATAAGGATTTATGTCCACGGCAAGATGTGTAAAAACCAGACTCCTCGTATGTAACAACAGACGATAAAAGAATTCGGTGCTACTTCCAATTTCGACGAACTCTGCGCATTTTCGAAAGTTGCAAAACATGCGTGTTGAAAATTTTGGGTTTGCCACAATTGCATTTTTAAGCGTCAGCTTGAGTTTAAAGTTTGGATAGCGTTGACACTGAGTTGACTCGGAAAACCGAGTCTCAGAGCAGAAAATAGTTTTTTGTTTTGAAAACACTCATGCACATTTATGTAGTAGTACAATATTGCGGATAAGTCAGAAATAATACAGAAAAGTATGTGCTGTTGTAGCACCAGTGGAAAGGAAATTTGTATGAGGAAAAATAAGGAAAACAGAAAGATTGTACAGGAATGCATAGAATGTAAAATATTTATTTGTACAGTTTTCGTCGCTTCTACTGAACTAATAATAAATACATGTGGATGGTGTTTAGGAGCAGATCACAGAAGGGCAGAGGCGGAGCTTTTCACCAAGTGCCGGGGGCGGGGGCGACGTTGACGTGGGCGCTGCCGATGGCGTGGCCGGGCAGGGGGGCGGTGTGCACGGCGCCGCGGGTCACCGCCTTGTAGCTGCAACACAAAGCACCAGTCAGTCCTCCCCGTAGCAACCCACAAAGAGAGCGAGAGAGCGGCGGAGGCAGAAGGGACTTACGCGGCGCCGATGGGGGCGGCGTAGGCGGCGTGCGCGGCGTAGGACACGGGGGCGACGGGGGCGGCCACGGCGACGGGGGCGGCGACGGTGGCAGCGTAGGGGGCGGCGACGGCGGCGGCGTAGGGGGCGGCCAGGCCGTGAACTCCCAGAGCGTAGGGGGAGGCGATGGCGGGCACGGCAGCGGGGATGGCGCCGTACGGGGCGGTGAGGGCGGTGTAGGTGCCGCCCAGCAGCCCAGCGCGGGCCACGGCTACCAGGGCGAAGAGAACAGCGACGGCGGCCTGCAAGAACGGAAGAGTGAGCTGGATGCGTGCTGGCGGCGAGCCCGGAGCTCGCCATCGGAGGTGGCGGGACTTACCTTCATGATGCTGAGTGTGCTGTGAAAGTACGCTTCTCCCGGTGCGCGCCTGGGCTTTTATATTCGCTGTGGCCGCCTTGGCCTCCGCTGCGAGGCGTGGCGCCCCCGCCTCCCGTGGCGCACGGACATTCCGCCCTCACTTTCCTTCAGGGACACGTCGCTTGCACCTATCCACTTCCTACGTATTCTGCAGATTCTAAGCAGCCCAGTATTTTAGCTTGCGATATAATTTTCTTTGCGTTTATGCACACAAATTTCAAGCATGGCTTCAAAATTGTGCAAAGGTGTTCGTTCCAATTAACGTGGCCAAATGACGGAGAAGAAAAATGAGAAAGCAAATTTTATTTTTAATACAATATTAATTTTCTCAAATGCACTATTCATAACTTGTAACTGACATTCCTGTGAAAAAAAAAAGAGTCAGATTATTTGTCGACAAATTGATTGGAAGATACTTTCACTCCATTCATGTCTGAGAATTTTCTTTGACGCGTGTCTTCGATCATTTAGAGATGTGGAAGCAAGAAGAAGAAGTAAGGAAGATTTATGAAGATAACGGAAGTGGCACCTAGAAAACGTCCGCAGCAGGTGGCTGCAAACAGCTTCTTTCATCGTGTTAAGTGAGGCTGCATCCACAACGGGAAGTAATTAGAGAGGGAAGGGACGTGAACCATCAGATCTGCAATTGGCCCCTGGAGGATACAGGAGAGAAAAAGTTGGTACACCAGGTCAATGATTAGAGTATGCTCCCGAACCTTGCATTAGCCAGCGAAGAAGGCGCCCTTTAGCATGGCGCCGTAGGGTTTAGTAGTGCCGACTGGCGATCGGAGGAACCCTTTGCAGTGCTCTGCGGGCGGAAGTCCCGAGCCCACTCTGGGTCAGAGTACCGGATGTCAGGAAATAACACATAGGTAGTGTGATCTGTGAACTCGAACTTCTTCATGCAAAACTTTACTAAAAACCTAGGAGCAAAATGCATAGAATAAGAAATGTAATGAATGTTACCGAGTCTTGTTCTACCAGGTATAGATCTAGATATTATTGAAATCAATCACATCGTGTATATCTTTGGAATCTCAGATAACACCGGTCTACAAAAAAACTTTTGCCTGCCACTGAGGAAAGTTCACCTATACCAAATCGATGCTCGGATTTGATATCTGAAGTCAGATTTATTCTAGCACGTCTCATTTTTTTAAAAATATAGCTTTGTGAAAGGAAGTATAATTCTTATTCAGTGTACTATACCGATAGAGTAAGATCAAAAATAAATTAAACTCGGTTGATTTTGTGCAAATGTTTTGTTAAAATATATTTTCAAAGCATTAAATATGATATACATTCATGTGCCATATATAATAAGCGCTTAAACTCTTTGAAAAGTTCTTGGCACATTTGATTTTTCGTTTATATTGTCCGGCGGTTGATCATTGAAGAAACAGCAGAAATGACCTATCATGCTAGCACCTTAAAAGTCCATTGTATCTGGAATCCATTGTTGATGTAGCCTGGTGGAATGCTTATCACTCACAGCGCGAAGATTTGGCGGAAAAATTCAAGATGGCAAAGCAGAAAACGTAATTTTAGAGACATGTGGCAACGCATATTTTGATGATGGTCTAATAATATTATGTACTAGTTCAGCATAATTATTTGCTTGATAATTTCCCAAAAACGTGGTTGCCACAAGTACAAATGTGTCAAAGTTTCCAAGTTCTAAAGAATTAAAGTTTGGTTCTGTAAGTTGTGAGGCATCAATTGTCATATTTCTGGCACTAAAAGAATTCCTGACTTTAATTTTTTATCACTTTTTCTTCTCCCAAACTTTTCTTTGAGAAGTCTGAAACCTTTTCCATCGCTGCCTTTACATGGGTTTTCATGAGTCCAAGTTTAACGTGCAGGGATGGAAGAAGAACCTTCTGCAGACAACTAGGATCTTGTGTTTCAAAATAATTTCCCAATAGTAAAATTATTTCAATTCAATTATGAAATTAAATGGACAAATTTCGAAAGTAACAAGCTACAAATTTCATTTAGAGTCAATTTCATTTTGGCATTTATGTGCATATAATCGTTTATAATAAGAGGTAAATTAGTTAATTTACTATTTACATAAAATGCAGTTCTACAAGGGACATATGCCTAACTAAAAAATGTCTATTTATTTATGTATTTATTTTACGTCGAAAACAGTTAAAAACTGTGTGTGACGTGCTAAGGGGATGTGTTACTTCTGTTATGTCTTGAAATCACATAAAAACGACGTTAAAGTGAAAAATCAACAGTGGGAAGAAAGAATCCTCAACGAGTATCTGTAAAAACAACTAATAAAATAATCAAAAACACAAATACTTTAATATTTGATCTTATTTTCATTCGACAAAGCAAATAAACCGATAAAAATGGTATTATCTTAAAATTGTGAGGTGACAGAAAAAAAAGAACATCATATCTGAATTCAGCACACCCGAATTCTGATTGATACACTTGATTTTTTCTAGTAGCAGATTCACTGTATACAGGTATAATTTTAGGGCTTGATAAGAAAACAGACGACCGAGAGCCAAACAGATCAAACAGTTCCCTATCTTCATGGGTGAAAATATTTATTTCACGGATAGCCGACACTCGGCGAGAATTATCACTCTTACTCCAGGCATCTTCTAAACCAACAAACGCATCTAAAGTACTACGAAAAATACTCCTTGTAGAACAAATATGCCAAATTCAAAATGACTCAACTAGGCTAGAAGCTCTCTCTGGTAGTTAAGAAGCTAAAGGAAAAAATCCAAACATAGGTATAACGCACTTCACGTTACAAACGTAGAGTAGATTTGCGTGTAGGTAATCGGTTAGTTGAAACATGAGAAGAGATTCTATCGCAATCTGACTCAAAAACCGAATGGCAATGCTATCCCTCCTTCAAAAGATGTATAAATGTTTTGGGCAGAAATCTGGGAAGAAAGTTCATTCAACAAAGACGCTTCTTTGCTTCAATCTGATGCTGATTCTGCCAATGAACCGAAAACAGTGAAACTAGAAACAGTGAAACATGTTTATTAATTATCATAAGAGGATCTATTCCAAGCAATTAAGTATATGGGAAAGTGGAAATCACCCGAAATAGATAAGCTCTTGAATAATGGGATTAAGAAATTAATAGCCTTACATTCTAATTTTGGGGGGAAGGGATATGGCGAACCCATCGTCCTGAACGCCCTCACCAGAGGGTGCAGGAGTCTGCCCGGTTTCCCCTACCCATACGTGAGTAGTTAACGCCATTATTCCTTCCGTATCCTCAGGTCCAAAGGATGAATCGAGCAACTCGGAGGTTCCCGATCCTCAGGATTTCCTCCCCATTCCTTTCACATCAGGGTAGACGGGACTCTTCAGGTAGATGAAACCAACTCGTCTAGGGAAATAACTAAATAAATTCTGCAAGTTTCGAGGCAGAAACGAGGCAGCCCCTCTACCGAACTCAACCTGCACAGCACTCATAACGTGGCCAGGAGATGTAATCTGCTATTGACAAGCCTCAAGGAAAGAAGCCGGGCCAATTTCATAACAACCACAGCAAACGAAAAAGGTTAAACATGGAAAGTTTTCGGCATACAAAATAAAGAAATAGAACTATTCAAGTTATTAGAAGAAAGAAAAACATACATTGCTGTAATAACTGAAAATAAAATAAAACGAAGGGAACAAGAGAGACTGATGACTGTGTGAATATCTATAGTAGAGTGGAACAGCGGTAGAGAGGAAAAGCTGGTGTAGCGATGTATGTGGATAAGAAATAGAAGAAGTGTATTACGAGTTACACATGCGTCAATGAAAGAATACTACGAGTAGATTTCAAAATGAGTAGAAAAATTTTACAATTATATGTCCCTGAGAAACAAGAAACCATACACTTTTATGGCAAGCTGCAAACAGAGATACAAAAATGCAATCCAAATGACTCGCTAATTATGGCTGGTGATATAAATGCGAGAGTGGAAAACATACCTTTCCATAGAGTTCTACAACATTGAGATTTTGACAATTTTGTAGTAATGCATGGAGAACAAGTAATTAATGAACATGGAAAAGAACTCAGAGAATTCGTAACATACAACGAAACTAAGAATCACCTATACATTTTCTAGAAAAAATAACATTCATAAATATATTTCGACTTCCCGGGGACAACACTGAATGATATATTATGTCAGTTAATATAAATTTAAGTTTGGTTGTGAAGGACACTCGGGTTTTAAGAATACATGACATTTATTTAGTGGAAAGAAAAATAAAAGGAAGAAACGAACTGCTTCAAAAAATAAACAATATGTAGGGTATAAAGTGCATCAACTAGAAGACAAAAGTAGAAGGGAGATACATCAAAGACGGTTGAATCTGTTCTTCAACAATATCGCCACATCAGAAGATATGAATGAAAAATCGAGAAACATTAAAGAATAAATAATAAAAGCAGCATACGAGGCACTTGACACTTGAAAAATTAGACAAAAAACAAAATCTTTGAAAATATGGAATGATACGGTTGCAGAAGCAGAGCAGGAAAAAATGTAGCATACGTAAATTACCTACAAAGCAGAAACGAGCAAACAACATATCTACAACCAAAAAAGAAATAAAGCTAAATAATTAGTGAGGCAAGTCTCTCAAGAATCGTGTGATAAATTTGTGAATATGTTAGAACATGACATATTCTAAAGACAAAGTATAGCTAGTAAAGTGTTAAAAATAATAAATTTAGAAGAAACAGATAGTGCAAGATTAAATATAAGTTTAGGAAATGAGTGTTTAAACTACTTTGTTAAATTATGGATTGCAATTGAAGAAATGTATAGACCGGACGAAGAAAATGGAACAAAAAGAAATGTAGATCTTTTAGAGATGAAAGAACTTGATAATGCATTCAATTTCCACAAAATAGGAAAACCAGTGGCCCTAATGGGGCTAACGTAGAATTAATGAAATATGGAGGTATGTTACTGAAATTTTTACTGTTCCATCTAATGAATGAATGCTATAAAAAGGGTCAATACGAGTTGAATGGTTAAATTCGTTATTTACTCCATATTTAAAAAAAGGAGATCAAAGTAACTGTTACAATTATATTGGTATTTGTATACTTAACTCATGTTACAAAGTATACGCAAAAATTACGAATAACAGAAAAGCTCCAATTGCAGACTGCACTCTACCTCAGGAAAAACTGGGGTTTAGAAAAGGTCGTTCAACCTCAGATGTTATTTACATTAAAACAAATAATTGAGAAAAAATGAAAGAAAAAGGGTATGCAAGTCATCTAGTGCAAGTGATGAAAAATTTATATGATAATATTAATAATACATAACATATTAAGGGTTTGTCTGCAGCAAGAGGATTATAAATAAAGGTGTAAGACTATACCTGTATAGTCTTTCGCCGACACTCTTTAACATATTTCTACGATATATAATTAAAAAATAGAGAGAACGTAGTGCCTTCAGGAATTTACCTGGACAAAGAAACATTTTTAAATACTCTTTTATATGCCGATCAGGTTATCGTGCAGGAAAACGAAGATGATTTTCAATGATCTTGTTACCAACTGGAGCAAATTTTTATTGAGTACAATCTGATAGTATCAGTTAATAAACCAAAGTAATGGCTTTTAAAGGACAAGAATCAGTAAGGCAAATATTGTGCTTTATAATATAGTTTTAGAAGAAGTGACGCATTTTAACTACCTAGGGTGGAAATTACATATGGAAGAAAATGAGGTCACCAGCAACATCCATTCATTTCAAGCAGTGTGTGGAACTATAAGTACAACTTTTAAAAATAAAGCACGAAAAGAAACCCAGTTAAAGTTTTATGATATTATGGCCCTCCTAATTTTAATGTGTGAATGTTACACTTACGTTAAAGAACAAAACCATTTTAGGAGATTTGAATCAGCAGAAATTATATTTCTGAGAAAAGTACAGGGCTGAACATTAAGAGACCAAATAAAAGTGAAAAAAAGAGAGGCACTAGGGCTGAAAGAAACAGTGCATGGCAAAATTTAAAAGTAATACATTGAAGTAAACTTTCTTTTATGATGACACAAAAATATCATACGTTAATTTTCATTTTCTTGAAATTTCAAATGAATTTATATTTCTCACATATAAAGCAAAATGCACAAAAAATAATATGCTGTTACTTTTGACAAGTGAAAAATCATATTCAAAACTTTTACAACGAATATCGTGCTAAAATTATTTTTCAGTGACTAGATGCACACTTGCTAACAAATACCCTGTCAAGAGCAAGGATTGTTTTTGTATTAACTCACTACGAATACCTACTCCAAAATGACACACTACATCAGTTCATTCTAATATGCACATGTTATTGCTAGTGTCCAGAATCTAATAGGTCAGAATGTATATTAAAGTACAATGATAGGATAAAACCAGTTTGTATTTTACTTTGTGGTTGGAAATTATAACATAGGTAGGATATGTGTGAGAAGAAAGAAAAATAAATCCACAAGGTAGGTAGAATGAAATACTTTATTTTACAGACGCCGTCGCTGCCATAACATGTACTACATCACAGCTGCTTCGGCGATGACCAGACTGCAGGCGAGGGGGAAGAAGGTGTTTACAGGGTGCCGGGGGCAGGCTGCACGTTGACGTGGGCGCTGCCGATGGCGTGGCCGGGCAGGGGGGCGGTGTGCACGGCGCCGCGGGTCACGGCGGTGTAGCTGCAAAGAGAAGTCTCGTTAGAGCGCATCCAACGGCGAGTCGTTCCGAGAACACAGAGCGCGCAGTGCGGGCACTCACCCAGCGCCGATGGGGGCGGCGGCGTAGGCGACGGGGGCGGCGTAGGCGGCGGGGGCGATGGCGGCAGCGTAGGGGGCGGCGTAGTGGGCAGCGTAGGGGGCAGCGTAGTGGGCGGCGTAGGGGGCGATGGCGGGGGCGGTGAGGGCGGTGTAGGTTCCAGCCAGAAGCCCGGCCTGGGCGACGGCCACCACGACGAGGAGGACAGCGGCGACGGCCTGCAACGAGGACAGCTGCCTCAGACACACAACCACTTCGCACCAAAACCCATGTCCCAAACGCAATGACATGAGTCTTCGTTACAAATGTCACTCAATAACAAAGATTGTAAAATGTAAAAAGCACGGTCTAAAATATTTTTTTATGTGCAACCTATGGACAAACAGAACAACAAAGAAGCGTCTTTATGAATGGATTTAGGAAAGTAATGTCTTTCACAATAAGCGGTTTGTAATGACTGGTGAAACGTATCCATTTGTTAACTTCGTTGAAGAGAATTTAGATTTAATGTGTTTCTCGTTACATATGATATTGATCTCTCATTTTCTACGCGATGGTTTCTGTTACTACAATGATCAATTCAGCTTTTAGCAAGAACCGACCACATCTTTTCAAGCTTACATCAACTTTCTTAATAATTCAAAACTATCAATTATGTTGTTTAATATTGGATTTTAGAAACGGATGCTATACACGTTTTCCTGCATCGAATATCACGTCTTTAGAGGCAAATATGAATCTACTTTTAGATTTTTCAACACTTAAACAACAAATCAAAATTTCGTTGTACCATGAATAGTTATAAATTTTAAAAACTTCTTTGAGCAAACTTTTCCTTCGATTCCATATTCAACATTTTTACGTAGGCCGGACTTCGTCCGGAATGTAACGTATGGACGTCCGGCGTTTTCCTTTGAATGTGCGTAGTCGGTTCGTGTAGGCGGCAGCTGCGAGCGCCAGTCTTACCTTCATGGTGCTAGGAGGTGTGTTGGCTGCGAGAGTCAAGTGCCGAGCCGTGGATTCGGCTCCTATTTATACGTGGACCGCCCGGCCTCGGTGTGGGGCGTGGTCCGACACGTGGCCCCACTCCGCCTGGGCCAAATTACGGCTGTGCTTTGTGGGGGCTTTCGTGAGCTCCCGAAACCGGATCTTGGTAGGGTGTGTGGGCTGATTTATGGGAATCGTGGGGTGTGATGCTACGACACTTCTGATCCCAGTTGAGTTGATCTTAATTGAATCGATTATTTCAGAAACCCATCAAACACCAAAATCTAAAAAGCGCTTTAGCGGTGGTGTATTTTTCAATGAGGGTAGACACATCGTTTAGTGTAACCTGAAAAATATTAATTTATTAAATGTTCAATATTAAAAAATATTTTAAAATGAGAAAAATTGGAACCCTTTTTCTCAGTTTTCTCGTAATGAAAAATTTGGCGTGTGACGGGTTTCTGAAATATACGATTCAATTGCAGTCAATGGTTTTTATTCAATTCAGGTGTGTTAGTAAATATGGTTGAATATCAGTATCTAAAATTTTGTAAATCGTATGTTTGAGTGCATGACAAATTTTTGAAACCAGGTAATGAGGAAAAATAACACATTTCAAAATTCCAAACGGGGCTCCGTTGGGGCTCAAAAATAATTAATTTTATTGGTGATTTAGTAAAATCTCGTCTTTGCACTCCCAATTAAGGCTAGTTGCATCGCTTCAAGGTGTTTGCAGATACTCGCAAAAAGAAAGACTTGATTCTTACTTCAGCATCTCTTATAACATATCCAAAACTTAAAAAAAGGTGAGAAACCTCTCGAAATGTTTCCCTGAAAGTATCAGAATCGGGCAACACTTTGATAAGAAATCTAGTGTTATATTTCAGAGCGAAGTAACAATTGGCTCAGATTTACTAAGTTGAGAATTAAATAGGCATTTTTATGTGAATTTTCCCAATAATTATGTTACTGAGTAACCCAAAACTATATATCAAGAATATCAAGACTCTGTTTGTTTCCTTCCGATAATTATTCGCTATGCTGACGGTTGTACTGATGGCATAAATCCATTCTGAAGAACATTTTTTTAATGATGAGAAAAAATAAATGACGAACACATCGATTTCTTTTGCTCCGAGCCAGCATTTATGTTGCAGTGACCCTTGACCAGAGGTCCTGGGGTTTGATACTTCACAGTAGCGGATTTTTGACACAGTCTGATTTCGGCAGTAGATAGCTGGATCGGATACAACCACCTTGCGAAGGAGAATTTTGTTCTGATCGGTTGTTAATCCGTAGTTTCTCCGAGCACGACCAGACGAAAGCGGAGGGAGCCGTAATTTAGCCAATTATATCGTAAGAAGACTATAGAAGAATACATATAATTTTGGGATCAATATCGTTACTAAAATATTTTAATCTAATTTTTCATAGTGGATTTTCGCTTTCTTAAATTTTTCTGATATATTTTTCTTTCAACGGTTATGTGTGCTCATTAGTTATAATTAAAACACTTAAATTAATGTTCTAGGAAACTTATTGTTGGCGTTATTTTGGTAGGAACCTTAGCCTATAAGGAGGTGGGAAAGATCTGACAAATCATATAAGGAATCGTTTAAATATTTTCAGGCTCTAAATTGACAGTCATAAGATAATACAATTCAATATTTTTCAAATATAAGCGTCATCTATTATTATGAAAATCAACAGGCAAACAAGGTCATCTTTATACTTCTTATAAGTAAATTTCAAAATCTTCGAATTCAAAGCATAGAAGTCAAGAATCAATAATTTCATTCAAAATTGAAAAATTATAATAAAATTGGTTGGTTGTGTGATAAAAAATTTGTAAATACAATTCTTTTTGTGTTGTTGAATTTTGTGAACAAAATCTCATCACTACAAAAGCTTTTCATAAATTTATTTATCATTTAGATAAAAAGAACAATATTTTTCATTCAATATCGTTTATCGTCCTGTAGAATGGCCAGGATTTTTTTGGCCGTGGCCTTACTTTTTCTGTTCTGGACACTGCCCTCCCCTTTATTCCAGCGGCAAATTATTTTCAAGGACGACCGACGAAGTTCGAACAAGAAACTTGTTTCAGCATTTAAGGAATGATTATTGCGTACGTGTTTAAAAAAAGATCTTTTGTATTCATAGAATTTAGTAAAAATGATTATTCCCTTGAATGCTGAACGCTCAAGAAAAAAATTGCCTCATTATAACATACGTTCACTTTCCTCAAGTGAATTCCAAGACAAAAATTCTAATAATTTTTGTTTCATTCTTCCTCTGTTTCTTTTCACTTTCCATTTACGGAGCCGCTTCTCCTCTTGGTACTGAATACTTTTGTGAAGTACTTCAAGAATTTGTCGTTTTTTTAGATTCTTAAGGCAGGTGATGAAATATTTCGATTTCTATTATCGTATTTCCTTGACTTCCTTTTTTAATTTTTCCAATGGCTTGTATTCACATTTTATTCCCATCTATTCAAAACAACCTACTATTAAAGATCTTCAGTTGAGGAACTGAATGAAAACGTAAGTTACATTTTTAGAATTTTATTGCAAACACATAAATTACCGTAAACCGAAGTCATTCTGTGCCAGGCTGGTGACTTTGTGCCATCCCGCTTTTTAGAGAACTTTTGCTATAATCTTTGTTAATCATTTCCACTAGAAGCGTTAGTGTATGCACATAATTCACGTGATGAGTGGTGAGATCAGTTACTGTGTTTATAATCTGCATTATCCTTACTGCTTTCCCCATTACGCGTTTTTAGCTATTGATATTGCATCAGTTTTCTTTGTGCTCGTGTACTATGTTGCAACTCAGAGAACAGTAACGTTAAGGAGAACAAAATAAGTGCTTTGCTTTACCGCATCATTCATTAATCTAGTGCTATAGCACAGCATTCATCAATCTAGTGCTCTTTCTTAGTTTTTTTTTTTGCATGTGAGAGAGAAATAAAATGATGGGTGTCTTCAAGTAGCTCTTTTGAATATTCAATGCGGCATTTTCAAGTTTTTGACACTTCTCTTTAAATTATTTACATTATACATGAAAGTTTCTTGTAAACACGGGAAATTGTATGATTATCAATTAATTTCAAATCTTACTCTTTTTATAGCGGTTTAGAAGCTTTGGCTGGAGGATACAAAATGTCGCAGGGTCTCATGCATTCTGCAAATTCGTGGAAGTCTCTTTAGAAAACCCTTTAAAATATTTTTTTAAACGTTTTCTGAAACGTAAAAACGTTTTGAAGCTTAATACCGCTAAGATTCACCGCATTACATTCCTGGGTAGTAAACACAATGGCTCAGCGGTCGACCAGAAGGTGTACAATCTGGAGTATTCAAACCCTTAAGTTAAAATAAAAAAGAGGAAACGTTGCTTAAAACGTTTATGGAAAGTAATACCCAAGTTACCGTGTCATTATAATTACCAATATTAAAATGTTTACTTAAAAACATTCATTAAGTAATTTAAACTTTGTAAAACGGCGTGATTTTTCCTCTGTACAAAGCAATTGTAAAGAAGGGGTGAAACTACCCCACTCGTCGTCCAACATTGGACAACGCGCAATAAATGAAGTTACTTTAGGTAACATTTTTTTGTTCAAATACATTTATTTTAATAATTAACAGCAAATAAAATAGATAAAGCATGTTTTTAAATTTCAATACTGCTATAACTTTGATAATTACTTTAAAAAGAAACAAATCATTTACCAAAATCTCACAAAGTGCCTCAAACGCACCCCGGTTTACGGTACTAAAGGACCAAAATATGCTTATTATTGTCTATTAAAGGTATAATATAATTTAAAGTTATTCTCACATCCTAGAAGTTTTGTAATTTTTCAGCAATGCTCACCTGATGTTTTGAAAGATTGAAATGTTATTTTACGTGACATTTCATGTGCAATGCTGTTCGACCTTATTGCACGTTCAGGTAATACAGACATTTCTACAGCATACATCTCTTAGAGTATGGTATTATGTGTTTGACAATAAACTTCCAACATTAAAATTCAAGATAATAAAGTTTCTTAAAAATTACAACCTAAATTTGAGTGTTTCGAAAGGACGATATGTTTTAAATGAAAAGCAACAATCATATTCTCTAAAATTGTTTTTGATTAATTACATTTTTTCACTAAATATTATTAGTCGGTTGGTTGGTTGTTAGTCATTCCGGGCGCGTCAACAGGTTAGGTCATTAGTCCCGTAAGTCCAGTGCATGTTTTTTCCTCGGGAGATGGCGGTAATCTTCTTCCGCTGAATAGCGAGATCCGGCGCCGATCTACCGTCGCCTAGTGGAGTTTCCCCCTCACCAGGACTCGCCCACCAGCGGGGTGCCGCCCCAGCCGGGACAAGTTCTAAGCTCGTTTTTTGGTTTTAGAATGGGAATAAAGTGGGCGTGTTTCCATTTGCGAGGTATGACAGACGAAGAGATGCATTGAATATTGATGTTATATGTAAAATGGCTGTGAATGGAAGGCGTTTAAGTACGTATGTTGTAATTCTGCCGTGATCACAAGAAAGCGTTGGGTGACGACAGATAAAAGATTCAAAATTCGGTGGGAGATACAAATTTTGGGCATCTTGTTTTAGTTAAATTTCTTCAAGGGGTAACTTATCATGAAGAGGTTTTTATGAAGGATGGGGAGTGAAAGTTTCGGCAAAGTATTCACCTAGTACTTTGTTTTAATCTACAGGTGTAATTGCTACAGATGCTGCTGTTGTTAGGGAGGGTATATTAGTTGGTTTGCGCAAGAAACGGCAAGTGATATTCCACAGCGCGTGATCGGTTAGGTTGGCGGTTTGAGTTTGCATGTGAAGATAATGGGCTGCAGATATTGTCAAAAGATGTCTTATTATTTTAGTGAGTAGGTATATCTTTTGTGAAAAAATAGTTGCCGTAAGATTGGTGGAATAGGAGGTAAACACTTACATACTGGTAGAGAAGTTAGGTCTAAACTATTGAGAATAGTGTGGGCGAGAAAATCTATGGCTCTGTCAATTTCTTGAGAGATTTTCAGTGATGGCATTGGTTGCACGATGCTAGAAATAAGGATCTGAAAATAAGGTTAGTTGCCTTTTGGTAGGTAGTAGGGCTGGGTTCGGCGATTTTCTTTTAATCATGTATTCAGGAAGAAAAGAAGAGAGTGATGGTCTGAATGGAGAGCCATGTGCGGCTGCTTTTACTATATTTTGCTAAAACGTGTGGTCGCTATTTGTTTTCTGTGTTAAATATTACACAATATTCTGAAGAAAACATCTCCAGATATAGTGATTTTAACTACTTTACTTTGAACTGACAACGCATATTTTAGAATGTTTCTGAAGATAATATGCCTGTTACCTTCAACCATGCATCTTTTCTTCATATTTGATTTCATTCAGCCCTTTTCTCCTCTTTTGCTATTATTTTCATGATTTTAGCCAGAGATTGCATCACAGCAGACGTCACTCTTTGAAGCTTTGGTAATATTTTTACTGTGAAGCCTAAATTTTTAGTTCATTTTTCTAATATAAAAAGTGTCCATATAATCGTTATTAACTTTTCCAGAGACGAAGATAAATACATAAAACATTGTTTTATAACTTATTTCACTTTTCAGGAAATGCTCACCTACAAGGTGGTTTCACCCAAATCTTCAATGGTGAGCAAGTCCAGTTTTTAAATGAAAATTACTTTTCCATATACAGAGAGATATTTAAATTACTTTTTACATGTATGTAAAACATTTTTTGTGTTTCATTTCATTTGTTCCTCTCTTGAAAGAATCTGGTTATTTCTAAAAGTTTTAAATTTATATATCTAATATGTGCATTATCTTTAATATATCTTTTATTTAGGGAATATTCGAATAGAAATGTTCAAAATGTATGAGTGTCTTTCTGTTGTAAAAGAAAGAAGACGAACTAGAAATTGGTATCTTTTAAAATCTTACTCTTCAGTTGTTTTGATTATTCTTTATGAGAACTCTATCGTCCTGTTCAACACAAGTAGCATTCAAATTGCTACAATTTAGCAATGGTATTTATGTTTTTTCAAATTTTCTGATTCTGTAAAGGAAGAAATTCGAAAAAATGTAATAAAAATTATTTATCATATATGGCTATTATTCTACCCGTCATAAAAATGTTTTACTATTACTTTATATTTATATTTTTGCTTTTACTTTATATTTCATATTTACAAAACTTTTGAGATGACAAATCATATGAATAATAATTAAATTTCTGAGAAATTTTGTAAAACTTTACCAAATACTAGTTCCAAAAGAATTCCTTTAAAATGAGCCCCATTAGAGCTTTTCCATGTCTCAAAGTGCGTTTAATTTGTTGAAGAACTAAGAGTCCTCTGATTTTTAGAAATTTTTGATCAGAACTCTCGTGGTTCCAATTTCGTTAAATGACAACCTTATAACTTAGAGAACTTTTTGAAACATTGATCAGTTGCGACTAAAATGAAATTATTCTTAAAATATTTGCATACAGATATGAACCAGCGTTAGGTAAAATGTTTTGGTTTGGGCCTTTTTCCACAAATATCTTCAATAACGTTTTGTCTCTATAGAAAATATTTGCGATTACCTATAGTACAAATGAAATATGTAATAATTCAAACATATTCCAACATACCTACAGTGGTGAGTAAGTCAATAGGGAATAGATACAAAATTTGCATTTGTAATGTAATTTTGTAGTGTAGGAAACTGCAGAGGAAATACCAGAGGAGAGAGAAAATACAAAATTAAATTATGTGTAAAATAGAAAATATTTTTTATTGTGTCGTTGCTGCTACAAGATGTTCTGAAACATCACAGCTGCCTCGACGGGACCAGAGTGCAGAAGAGAGAGGTTGAAGGTATTTACAGGGTGCCGGGGGCGGGGGCGACGTTGACGTGGGCGCTGCCGATGGCGTGGCCGGGCAGGGGGGCGGTGTGCACGGCGCCGCGGGTCACCGCCTTGTAGCTGCAACACAAAGCACCAGTGAGTCCTCCCCGTAGCAACCCACAAAGAGAGCGAGAGAGCGAGAGAAAGGGCGGAGGCAGAAGGGACTTACGCGGCGCCGATGGGGGCGGCGTAGGCGGCGTGCGCGGCGTAGGACACGGGGGCGACGGGGGCGGCCACGGCGGCGGCGTAGGGGGCGGCGTAGGGGGCGGCCACAGCAGCGGCGTAGGGGGCGGCCAGGCCGTGCGCGCCCAGGGCGTAGGGGGCGGCGAGGGCGGGCACGGCAGCGGGGATGGCGGCGTAGGGGGCGGCGAGGGCGGGCGCGGTGAGGGCGGGCGCGGTGAGGGCGGTGTAGGTGCCGCCCAGCAGCCCAGCGCGGGCCACGGCCACCAGGGCGAAGAGAACAGCGACGACGGCCTGCAAACAATCATAACTGTTAATTTCATGCTGGCCGATTAATAGATTACTAAATTCACGTTCTATGTTATTTTGTTCTTTTAAAAGTATTAATATACAAGATGCGTTCACAAAGTTTCAGGACTGATCTCAGAACAAAAGAAAAAAATAAACAAATTTGTACACAGAACTGTAAATTTTCAAAACATGACTCCATAAAGACACCGCTGGTATTTGGTGAATATAAGAACTTCAATTTTCTAAAGAAATTTTTAAAGAATTTTCTTTCATATTAATATGTTACTGCAAGCACGATTAATTTGAATATTAGAAGAAAACTAAATTACGAAAAGTGAATCATAATGGACGAAAAGAAATTCGTAGGTACTTTGATTTTATGATTTTCAGTTTGGAAGAGTATTTTTCATGCGATTGGTTGATTATTTCGAGATTATGGACGCGTTAACTACTATGGTCATTGGTCCTGAAACTCAGGTGCAAGACGGAGAGATCCGGCGACGACCTACATGCCGGCTTGTGAGGTCTTCGTCACCCAGGTATCTCTCTCCGCCAAGGCACCGCCCAATCGAAAATAAGCTCTATGTTCTTCCCTGACCTTCCACTTGTGAGGTATTTTTCATATGAAACAATATTATTTGTAGATATAATGTTATGATACATATGAATAGTGTTTCTCATTTCTTGCAAAATGTCGTATGTATTTCCAATTTCAAATTTGAAAAGAAATAAAAATTTCAAATTTAAGAACGTATAATATATTATCGAACCCTCTACGCAGGTGCAGTAACTAACAGACATATTCCAAATGTTTTTAAAAATAGTTTTGAGTTTAAGTCCGCATTCACTTCTTTTAAAAGATCTAAAATTTTATTTTAGAGCTTTTATAAGAGCGTAAAAATTAGTTATTTATGAACAACACTTGTTCCCGTAAAACGCATAAATAATGTATATTTTTACCTTCATCTTAAATTTCATGAAAATCGAGTAAGTGTATTTCAAATAATGGTTTTCTCGACAATTATGGCTGAGAAACACAATAACAGCTGAACATGAAAAGAAAAATAAAAAATGTGCAAACATAAGAAAAGATTATATTATAATTAAATTTCTTGACTATACATATATTCCTAAAACGCCAAAAAATATTCTTGAAATATATTTCAAGTTGCCTTATGATACACAATGTGGTTGAATAAATGTCGTGTGTTGTTTCTCTTTTTTTTTTTTTTAGAATTTCTCAAAATGTTAGACCATTGTACAATCATGACCACCGCACCTCTTTGTCACATTGAAACCCCCAATCACGGAATTAAATTTCGGTATCCAAGACCTGCATGGCGCTTACCTTCATGGTGCTGGTAGTTGAACGGGGAGTGCAACGTGCCGCGTGCAGAGCGGCGCTGGCTTTTATACGCGCGACCGTGGCTGGTGGCGCGAGGGGCGTGGCGCGGGCCGCCCTGACCGTGGCCCTGCCACATCGCCCTTCGCCCGCCGCCGCTTTGTGTGTGTGTGTGTGTGTGTGTGTGTGTGTGTGTGTGTGTGTGTTCTGTGGCGCGGGCGCGGTGCCGTTATGTGCGCTCTGCTTTGCAACGCCGCGTCGCGGTTTCCGCTCTGCGCTTGGGGAACTCGAGGTGCGCACGCGTGGCGTTGCGTCACGTGGAGACGAGGTCACGAACAGGCAGGCAGCAAGCAAGATTTATCTTGCCTCATCACACGCGAATGGAGGAATTGCCTAAATGGTATGTAAGACAAGTGCCTTTTGATGGGAAAGGTCCATTCACGAGATACGTTTTTATACATAAATATTCAAATTTCTTTTTCTTCTTCTTCTTCTTCTTCTTCTTCTTCTTCTTCTTCTTCTTCTTCTTCTTCTTCTTCTTGGTTGGTTTGTGATTTCGGGCGCGTCAACTGCTTTAGTCCTTAGTCCTGTTAGTGTAGTGCATGTTTTTTACTCGGGAGATGGCGGTGATCTTCCCCCCCCCTGGATGGTGAGATCCGGCGCCGACCTACCGCCGGCTAGCGGGGTTTCCCCCTAACCAGGACTCTCCCACCAGCGGGGCACCGCCCCAGCCGGGACAAGTTCTAAGCTCCCGACCGGTCTCCTTGACGGTTGAAACACATTGCTCGTCACCGTCTCCAGTTCTCACACATACTTTTAACAGAAAGGAGCAGTTAGGGTACTCTCACGGTGTTTTTAAGTTTTTTATATATATATATATATATATATATATATATATATATATACTATCTTCCATCCCGCAATACAAGGAAACGTCGAGAGAAATACAAAAAGAACACAAAAATGCGTTATAATATCCAGTAGTCCCTACAAGAAAATTTGATAGTGGCCAAGGAAAGAAAAAAGAAACAAAAAAACTGAAAATAAGCTAAGAAAATACTTCTAGACTTTCAAAACAATGGCTAATATATTAAAAAATGGAAACTAGCACCAAAGATGAAGAATGGTACCGTACCATATGTGATACAAAATTTGCAGAAGACAGGATACAATGTATGACTTGACATCAATGAGCCCATGAAACATGTGCTTGAGTTTGTACAGGAAAGAAAATAATTTTTGTCCAGACTATAATTGAGTTGTATCGTTTTCAGTTGCTTTTTTCATAATAGTTTATGTCCATTAAACCTACTTTATCTTAAAACTTTGTATGTATTTCCTAAACTGAACTTTGTACAGGTCTATGGTTTTGTTTTATGACGATGTTAAATTCTGTGTAGGTCTGGAAATTTATTCCAAATTGTGATAAAGACCAACATATATTGTACTTGTAATAGATTATGTTAAAATTTATTGCTACCTAGAAAAAAAGTTTTTTTCAAAACGGAATTACATTACATACAAATTAGGAAATCAGTTATTATTAAATTAAATGTGTATAGTAATAAATCTCTTTCTTGTCATGCTCCGTAGTGGGCTAGCTATTTCTGAAATTTTAACACTCAATTCTTAAATTTACTCTCAACTCAACCATGGGTTTGACACACAACGTACCCTCCTTACCTGTTGCATGTGGACGTGTGATTCTTTACAGAATAACGACTCCTCAAAGTTCTATTGATTGAAATCAATTATTAGATTGATGGCAACTACGTACTATGAATTTTTCAGCTGTTTTCAACAATAAAAGTTGACATTTATTCTTATAATATATTTATCACAATCCTATTAATTGTATGTGAATTACGTTTTACTTTGAAACATTAAAAACACCTTTCGGGTACCGTACGGGTTTGACTACAGTTCGTAAGCTTACGTTCGTAATCTTCATCGCTGGCTTCTCGGCTGACTAGCAGAATGTTGTCCATGAAATCTTGGGTCGCGTCCTTTCCTAAATTAAAAAATCCAGCATGTCCTCAACGATTGCTATTAATAAGACTTAATATTCCCACAAATTTAATACGCAGTCGCGACTTTCCCTATCTGTGTTTCGTATGAAATACCTACTCGCGACAGACTATAATCAGCTACTAATTGTAAAATTCTTCCATCTACGGAGCTACTCTAACCTCCTCGAAACACGTAGTCTATTTAATTCAAACTTCCAATTATTACATTAATAAAATTCCCAGTTACAATTTAACATTAAAATTTACACAAGACCAAGCTCTCAAACTTCAAGCTAAACGTAAATTCCCGGCTTACTATCATTTAAATAATACCCAGCCTATGCTGAAAATCTGATCGCACCTCACCAACCGCTTACTGTGTTTCATACAATAATTTTCTAGAGAATGATCCCATGCGTCCTTTCTAAAGATTACAACCATCCAACGCCCTCTTCACAACTTCTGCACATAATGTGTTCGGGGTCCATTTGCTCAACGTTATAACACCAAGCATGGAATATTAAACCTTGTTGATCCGTTGCCCTAACAACGCGTATTCTTTGATTTCCGAGTCTGAAAACAATGCAATATTCCTGGCGCTAGATGCTGATTTTATTATAAAAAACTATGTAATCCTAGGGTTCTTCGCTTATCACAGCATGTATGTACCTTTTTAACTATGCCTCCGTGTATTGTTGGCTTTTGCTTTGGGCCTTGTGTGTATTCGAGGAATCAAGTGTGGTGTGTGATGTTGATGCTTCCGCTGTCACGCTTTTCAGTCCGCGTCGGCGCGTTGGGTTTCCAAAGCCCCATTAACTTGCGGAAGTCCTCCCGTACGACGGTTGAAAAAATGCCTGAAATTACAATTTTCAGTTTCAGTAACTTACATACACTCTATGATTACATTTTGGTTAAACGAAGTCCCTTATTTCCTTGTTCGAGAAATAAGAAATACAGTTAGTGAAAATGTTCTCTAAAGTGAAGTCTAGATATTTAAAATAGAAATGTAATAAAATATAACGGTAATTTCAAATGTACTTGTTATAAATATTATGTTTTGGAATAAATTATCATTTCATGAGTGAACTCTAAATGAACTTCGTTATAAAGAAAAAATCAAAAGAATAACGTCAATACTGAGGTTTTGGTTCGATTATCTTAAAGCTTAAATATTGATACTTTTCTCCACACGTATTAAGAAAAAATGAAAGAAAGTACTCGTTCCATGAAGTTTTTTTCATACTTTTCACTTTAATTACAAACTAGTTGTATATCTCAACAACTGCACACCCTATCTAAACCACCAATGGCATATGAACCAGCGACGATTATCGAACCCATGATCGATTTGGAGTTTAATCTTCTGTTCTTTAGTTTTCGTGATAGTAATCTTGAGAATAAACTCATCTGGCGAGAGGTTTGTGGTCGTCTGCGCGTTGGAGGTTCGGAAAAGCGCGCCACCAGAGCGCGGATCAATGACCCGGGCTGCTCGTGGCGCCGCCCCCGGCCACAAGGGACAACCCCGACAGTGACGTATTTCGCCGCAGGGTGGCTCTGGTTGTCACTAATCGCCGCTAGAAGTTCGCCAATTTTCATTGGAGAAAGCGAGAATGTTGTGGTTGGCAGTCACCAGCGGTCAAATTTTGAAATAAAATAGGAATGTTCAATATTATTTTTATTGAAGTGCAAAACCTCACTGTTAGATCGGTTAATTCACCACACAGTTGGTTCACAGTTGGTTCCCGAAGGTTAGGCAACGTTTTGCTACTTACCAGACCCCCACGCTCGTCGCACCTCTCCAAACCAAATTAAGAATGAATCATATGAGAATGGATTCAACTCCGAGGGTGCTTTTGGAAACAGGATGGGGTAGGGTGTTCCTCTGGTATTTGCCTGGAAATTTTCGGGAGAATCACGGAAACAACCTGTCAGAGCACTCTAACTGTCTGACAAGGAATCACAAACACGTCAAAGTTTATCACAGTAAATGTGGAGTATCCGCTCAAGAAGTAATATTTTATTTAACGAAATGTTTACTATTTATTCACTTATTTCACAAAAAAGCAACATAGTCCCAACTTCTTCAGCAGAGAGGTTGTGTCAAGGTGAGTGACGATCTAAGCTATCCTCAAACATTTGTATTTTAATTTATCTGTTCACATTCATTCTAATTGTCACAACTTTTCGAGTAAATTACTTCAAAATAGAATTGCATTTATGTTGAAAGATGAAATTTTATTTAGTAAACGAAGATATGGAAGAATTTAAAATAGAAACTTAATAGCTACATTTTAATATATCTTGAAGAAGAATCTTCATTAGTTTGTGCACAATCATCTGACCGCGTATCTTGATAATAAACTGAATAGCACAGTTGGGGGTGGCTTATGTTCTTTGTTGGTTATATTCGTCTGCGATTATCTTTGGAAATATGAAGTTTCACTCCAGATTTTAAAATTTATTTCTGCTTAGCCTGTTGACTCTTACCAGTCGTGTACATTGATAGTCATTCACGGAAAATTGAAATATCTGCTTTTGTGGGTGGTACTTTACAGAAATATTTCTTTAGAAAAGGTCAAGCATAATATAGTTAATTTACAAAGAATCAATAAATTAGCTCTATAACTTTTTTAAGCTCTAGAATTTTTTTTTCAATTGTTTCAAATCATTTCCAACTTTTCTAAATTATGAGAATCATAATGAAGCAAACAGAAGCCCAATATGTGAAAAAGTACTACAAATTAGTTTGTTTTTCAGATGTCAACTCCAGACAACTTCAAGCCTGAAAATATATTTTTATATTTCTTGTCAATTCAAATCATTAACGTTGTCGGCTAGAACAACATAGTTTTTAGGCAATGTAATTTCTTGTTTCACTCACCTTTTGCATATATTATATTAACTCCATAATAGTGACCATTTTACATTGATTAGAAGTCTATGTCTTTTGTTTGTAAATCTCTTCTTAAATATGTTGTTTTTTGTTGATAACAGCAGTTCGTTTGGTAGCTACCTTGCTTGGTAGCTACCTACCTACTATAGCTACCTAGCTTACATGAACATTGAAAACTAACCCAAAATACATTAAAATTGGTGAATATCTTATTTCTAAATTATATTTTACGAAATTCATAATGAGCAGCTAATAAAAATTTTTAAAAAATTGTGTAATTCATTACTTTAACTAAATTACTTATTGAAAAGGGAGGTAACTTATTATTTCAGTAATCGGCAGTTTGTGAAAGTAAAATAGTTATAATTAAATCAGTTCAAAGACTTGTTACCCCGACCGGTATACCGATCGGAGTGACAATTATTTCAACAAATTTAATTATGAAAATACATTTTTACTCAGTAACAAGGTCATAGCTGGGATTTCATTACTATTGCCGAACTTACTTGCGAAAGTAATTGTGTTCAAGAATGACAGAATGGTGAAAATTTAATAAAATAGTTATTAATCATTGGAGTGGAAAAAGTTCCTTTTCATTTTGTGAGTAGGAAAAATAGCGACACGAGGCCGGTAGCTAAGTCAACCCTACGTGTAAAATAAAATCACTTTTACCTTGTTTATCATACACTATTTTTTAGACAGCATATCTTCTGATTTTAATACAAGTACACAAAAAAACATAATTTTGTATTTTGCTACGCTATGATAAGTAGTAGCTGATGCAATCAGGCGAAATTATTTTGTTTTCTTTGTTGTAGTCATTTTTTGTTGGTTTGTCTCACTTTTAGCACTAGTGCTAGAAAATTACGTAATTTTCCACACGGTCTTTATGCTCTAAAAGTAACCGCTTAGCGGCTATCGAAAAATTCATTTATCTGTTAAAATATGTTAAAACACAAATCAAAACATGGATGTAGAATTCTTTGGGATTCAAGTGTCTTTGAAAACTATTCCAATTTGTAACCTATCTTTTGATTA
The DNA here is from genome assembly GCA_011170035.1 of Teleogryllus occipitalis. NCBI lineage: Eukaryota > Metazoa > Arthropoda > Insecta > Orthoptera > Gryllidae > Teleogryllus > Teleogryllus occipitalis. The sequence goes on along the minus strand of BLKR01006965.1, from coordinate 6,769 downwards.
AGTAAATATTATATTATAAGTAATTGGACCACGTAAATCAGATTATCCCTACTGAAGTTATGAGAAATCTTTCTGTCTGCTGGTAATTGACTAGAACAAATATCAGAATATTAAAGATACCGAATAATAATCAATGTATTATTAGGTAGCTTCTTGCCCTTGCTGTCACTGGTATTTAGAATATGACATTGTTAACTTTCTATTTGATAACATTCACACTTCTTTTACAGAGAAAGTTTGAATCAAAACAACCTTTGAAATGTATACTTACAGAGATTTATGTATGTATTTATACTCCATTCTGAAATTTACCTATCCCTATTACAGTTCAAAGAAGGTATTATGTCGGCAAATGAATATTTGGTATGATGATTCTCTATTTACTGTAATACTTTTCAATAATCCCTGTTCATCTTCAGGTTATTCACTCTCAACTTGAAAAGTCATTCTCAAAGAATTACAATCCATAATCTTGTAGAAAATGCAAAGTATATCGCATTGATATTATGTCATATCGATGCCATTTACAGAGCTGAATGTAATTACAATTACCGTTGAAGCTTGCTTAGTAGTTGTTTTGCTGGAAATTAAAAATGTTCCTGTTTTTACGATCCTTGTTTTTTCAATGTATCGTCGCCCCAAATATTCTCAATATGTAAAAAATATACACAAATAGGCATTTCAATGATGCAGAAGTTCATATGTACAATGTAGTAAATGTAATCTAAGCATATTTTCTAAAATAACTCCGTGTTTCTTATAAAGAAGATCTGTATTTTCTAAAAAGAATCCCAAATTTAATTAATTAAATCGCTGATCCTACATTAAAAAATAAATGTCAAGATATACCTTCACAATGAATATATTTATCGTCATTGAAGCCTTCAAAGATATAACTTTTGTCTCTCCCAGAAATCTGTGTGGTAATGAGATTGTCAGAAGCTCGCAATAGTGGGATTATTCTCGATCAATAATTTTTTATTCAATAATGAATTTATTTATCTGAAATATTTTGTCTATACCGGCATGTGTTTTGAATTTATCAATACACCTTTATTTCAATTAATTAATTAATTTTAACTCTCCGTGTATTTTCGACTAGTAGTTTCCATTGATCATGTGACCTGTAATATTTAAGTAAAAATATCCACATTTATATTTGTATTTGTCAGAAACTAACATTTCGCATATTTTATCGGCTACATTTTGTGTTTGATTGGATGAATAGCAGATAATACTCAAACTGAGAGATTTTATCTGTCCTATTTACTTTGGTTTAAAAGTACATTAAAATAACACAAAAAATTGTCATTCGGTTGATTCAACAAAACAGTTATATAGTGCATTAATATGAGTGCAAACTAGTTAGTTTACTGGATATACTAAACAGGCATACTAAAATTCAGCCCAAACACACAAATATAGTTGTTTCTCCTTCACTTTAAGGATATGTTCTTTGAAACATGCAATGCGACAGGCTTGAGTTGAACATACTTAATAGATATGTGTTCTGTAGGTAAAAAAGGACAAAACCGAGATACTTCCAGCGTGTTCCTAATAAACAAATTTTAGCCGGTCTGCATAGAGATCAAAAATTTATTTTTCAATTTGAATGTAGATATACTAATTTGTATGTGAAAAAGAAAAGAATTTCGATTTTTTTAAACTTGAATAAATATTTTGCATTTGTTGAAAACCGTACTAAAAACTTGCCTAGTATAATATTTCAGAAACATTTCTAGAAAACTAGAAAATGTTATGCTAGAAACAAATAATTGTCACTTATGAAAATTGAAATCAGTGAAGAAAATGTGTGATGCGAAAAACTAAAAGGGACCATTTGACGGGAAACAATCTTTTACGTGAGAAGCAAGAAACTAAAATATGTTGTTTTTTTTCATTGTATTTAGTTTCGTAAAGGACACTCCAAAAAATATTTGTAAGCTAATTGCATTTTTTAAATATGATAATGTTTTACAATTTTGTGATTTTTTTAAAATTACGAACATTTAAACGCGTTTTTCTTAATACCCTTTTGGCTGATAACATGCAAACTACCATAACCTCGCAATATTTTCGTATGTTTTGAAAATTTTTGCACGAACTTGATAGAAATTTAATTGTTTATACTTTGGCATAATCTCAATTTTGAAATTTTGCAACATATGGTCCTTTCTAGTTTTCTGGATCGAATATGTTTAATCAAGCTTTTGATAACACTTCTAATGTTCATATCTCAGTCACTAAGATATTTGTAAGCATTTTAAATTTAGTAAATCTGTAAGCACTTACCTTCCAATATTTTTACGTAAAATAGTGAAGTAAAAGAACATTCACAAAATATGGAGTAAGGATTTCTTGACACGTAAGAGACATCTGCCATTATTACTTCGTGAGAGAGAAGTGGCTCTACAGGATATATTAGGAAATGAGTCTGGATTAGAGAGGTATAAATGTTTCAATACAAACATCTTGTACCGTTCCAAATAAACAATATGTATGTATAAATAAAAATTAACATAGAATATTATTTCATTTAGTCATGACTAGACAGGACATATTTGCATTATGTTTACAGACTGAAGCCATAGTTGTTGTGGTGACGAGACACGTACATACAGAGGAGGGGCAGGGGCGGGGGCGGGGGGGCGCCTTGGGGTGGGGAGGCCAGAGTGCGTAAGTGCGCCTCAGATCAGTTTGCTCTTTGGTGTAAGAACATTCCCAAAGCTCAGTGGAAAACTCTTTCTCAGACATTGAATAAAACTTTACAGCAAAGCGTACACAAAACACTCCTCACTATATACAAGTTGCACACTCTCTTGGAAACATTTAGAGTTTAATAAGGACTTCAATGTTCTCCATTTCACAACCACAATATTTTCCACTAATACTAGGAATCAATGGACAATGTTTAAAACTTATACCATACTTTACACAATAGTACTTTTTCCATACTTTTAGTTCATAATCACACAATAACATCACTGATTCCCGAGTCGTTAACTTTTTTTACAACAAATGTACTTGCACTACAATCTCGCTGGATTTGACTTCCCCGCCTCCTTGACACTATTCTTCTCTTGAACAAATTATACTTTTAACCTCGCAATCTCTTTTTAGATTAATCTGAAAAGAGAAGCGTGCTGTGTTTGCTCTACGCTGACCGAGTGACGAACTGTTGTGGGCCGATTAGTCAACGATTCACTCATGCTTCCGCAGCGTTCTTCAGGAATTACATACGAGACTTCGAGGGGGCAATCAGAGAGCAAATGATTTCTCAGACTGACCCGCCGCGTTAGCAGGTTGGTCTAACAGCCATCTACCATTGTTAGGTCACTTGTGTTCTCAATATCTCGTATATTTTTACATATTCTTTATTATGTGGCCGCTGCCGGGGCCTAAACCTTATGCCCATACTTGAAATGGAAGAATGGTTAGTTGGGTGAGTGATTACTAAGATGGGATATGAATAATGAATGAGTAGTCGGAGGAAGGGCAGCGGGAGAACCGCAAACCCGCTTTGTCCACCACAATTTCCACACAATTGACCGGGATTTGAACCCCGATCCCAAAAGTGGAAAGAGATCTAACTGGTCTATATTGCACGTATTGCCCCTTCCTCAGGGCTAAAATGAAACTTCGGCACACAGGCGCACTACCCAACGTCACCCGATCCGCGGAGAGCAACACATGGCTCTGATCGCTGAAGCCGCCTTCAAGCAGGCCTTAGTCGCGTTGAGGAAGGATGGAGGTGTCTGTCCGTGTGGGGGGAGGGGGGCACAGTCGCCCATTGCTCGTGCGATATCACATTTCACGAGAAAGAGCATCAACACATTCAACAACGGAGTGGACGACGCACCTGGCGACGGTGGCGCCGCGGGTGGTGGCGGACGGAGGCTTACGCCCTTCAACTGGCAACTGGTACAGGACTTGCTGTCTCAGGGGAACTTTGAATGAAGACCACAGGCTTTCGAAAACTATTGAATTTTGCTTCTAAAATCCGTTGAACATGGGTTCATTCAAAATTTCTGACAAATGCACGTTTGTTGTTTAAACTCTAAAAATTTTCCTTTTTTTGCGTTTCAAATTAATTCTATAAAGCAAATATCAGCGCATTTCAAGTATAAAAATTACACTTATACGGCAACAAATTAAGGACGTAAAAAAATCTAAAATGGTTTGAAATTAAAAGCTAATTGATTAAATACTAGAATGCACTTTCACTTGACAATGAAATTTCTATTACGTTCTTATGACACGTAATCTTATTTTTTTCTAACAATTAATGCTATACAGAATCTTAAACAAAAGCTAATTTAATAATTATACAACGAAAACTTAATAAAACATAACAAAACATTTTGAAAAACACAACAAGTCACTAGTAGAATAAAGAGTTAACAAAACACTAGTTCAAAAACAGACTAGTTGGGGAAAAAAAAGACTAGTTGGACAAACAGTCAACAAAATACTAGACAAAAAACAGTCAACAAAACTCTATAAGGCAAACAACAATACTTGTGGGGGGGAAATAGAGAGCAAAAGACTAGTTGGAATATCAAACATTTGTAAAATTATGGGCTGAATATTTATATATAACCAAGAAGTTCTCAACGCATTGATTTGACACATATTTGGCATAAATACGATTCAAATATCAGGAACTGAATGCAAGTCGAGTTGTCAGCTGTCCTGTGTCATTGCGCCGCGAAAGCCGGTGAGCCCCGTTGGCGGTCGCGCCGCCCCGCGCGGCCCCGACACTTCACACTAGACCAACCAATATGGCTAATAATATGAGAATCACACCAACATTCTTGTATTTTATATTATATGCATAGACCTTTTCCGAATAAGTGCGTATTCGAATGTCCGTGGACTAGACTTAATGTTAGAGTAGGATCTGACTCTGACAGTCCGTTTCTGTCTTAGGAATATCAGGCGACGCGTCGCTGCCTCTTCAGAGCACCGCGTGCGTCCGACGGCTCGGAAAGCGAACGACGTGCGAGTCTTTTGCATTTATTCTTGTTCCTGTTGCGTAAATACCAGTATTGTACGAGAATTCATTAAGACTCCAAGTACACGCGACATACTGTCAGGGGTAACTGAATAGTAACAAATAAACTTTTTCTTAATAATTCTTTAGCTTCAATATCTGTAATGAAAGTTTTCGCTCATTCATCCACAATAAAATACTTGTGTTGCGGCAGTTAATTTTTATAGCATTTTTGCGAATGGAAAACCGGTGGAACACTTTTAAGAATATTATATTCTCGTAATTTGTTGTTGACGTAAAAATAACTATCGTTGTGGAAAAACCAATCCCCGGCTTCCACACTGCAAATGAGTAAGCATTAAGTAAGCCATTAAAAATTTCAGTAAAAAGATTAACAACGGAAATGGTTCATAATTTAAATACTTATTTAAACAATTTGTTATTAACTATTATCTACTCCTAGAAAGGATAATTCATGCTGCATATCGAAGTAGTTTCAACGAAGACAAAATGTCGAGAAGTCTCATTCCACTGAGAGGAGCCGTTGACTTTCCGAGCCGTCTTCTCTCTTTCGCGTCTGCAACTGGGATCACCCTTCGGCGCAAGCACCGAAGTAAGGTCATCATGCGCCCCGCAAACGCTTGCTCGTGCAGTCGGACGATCTGTGATCTCAGCTCATTCCAAGCGCCTCCCATTGCCTGCAGAACAGAGAGTAAAGATGGAAAGTTCTTCCGTGCTCAGCTGACGCTCGCCTTCGTCTACCAGAGACTGTCGGTCCGCTCCGACCCGAATGGCGACGCGACAGGCAAAGGCCGGTGCAGGGCGGATCCAGGAGAGAACTTGGTGCTTATCTCCATTACCCAAGCTCGTTTCCGACATGTATTTGTACTTCACTCATTTGTTTGAAACGAATTTTCTACATATTGCTGACATCACATCACATTTTCGTAAAGTATTTGTCCGAAGCATTTTTAATTTTAATTTTAATCCAACCATTATTGTTTGGAAACTATTTCCAAAAAAAACTGTATGAGGTTGAGAACTGAAACTGCTCTCTTTTGAAAATCTTCCTGGATCCCCCTCCGGCGTTTGTGGCGCCCTGAGCTTGCGATCAAAGAACGTTCAACCTCACGAAGAGGCGCTGGCGGAAGGGCCGAGGGCGGGCCTCGAGGGCTCGGTGCTCGCTTGCGGGCGCTCCCAGGGTGACTGGTGGCGCCTCCTGGGACGCCCGTGGGGCGGTGGCGTCGCGACGCGCGCGGGCGCCTGGTCCAGCGACGCCGCCTCTGCCACTCGGCGCCCGATGCGCTTCGCTGCACTTCGCGCGTCTCCCCCCCTCTCTCTCTGTCACGTGGAGACGCCAGCACTCGCTCGCACATGCAGATCTCAAATAGCTGTTTCCATGGAGTCCCAACTGGACGACTTTATACATTTAAATTCTGAACAAACAGCAGAACGATATAAATTATTACATCAGAGAGTTTAGTAAATAACTAGCAGTTACTTAATTTGAGAGGCTCAGATAAAATTATACCTTGTTTTTTATTCGACACTCTTCACTTCTATTAGTGAAATTCATGAAACAGAAAGTGTACTTGTGTTTCAAGTAATTAGTAATTCATTTAATTAATAAAAATGAGTCGATTTAAAATACGAATGATATAAAATATCAGATTTTCATATCGTAACAAATTTTGTTATTTTATGTTCTGGTGAAATCATGGAATATTTCAGATAATAGCAACCCTGGTTCAGCTATTTGCTGCATGCTCGAGCGTG
>BLKR01006964.1:0-45000 GCA_011170035.1 Teleogryllus occipitalis | reverse complement strand
GTGGGAATTCCTCAAAGGTTTACCCATTAAAACCGCCACCCTTGTCCAGACCCCCTCTTCCCTTCGATACCGCCGTTAGGCATTGCTTCGCAGAGGGCAATCTTAACAGCAGCTCTTCCACCAGTTTGTTATGTTTGTCTTCTTTTGTTATTTCCGTTTTCTTTTTTTGTCATAACAAGAATTATGAATTCTTCAATTTGTGACCACTTTTTACTTTCTCGTATGCATACGCATATATGGTGTAAACAGAGAAAGTTATGTAATGCTGCGCGAAAAAACGGCGGTTATTCGGCGAAAACAATGCATTGACTGGTTCTGGTGGCGAAAAAGTGCATTAAACCAGTTGCTAAATTAAGAGATGAAAATTTTAATATGTGGTGCAGCCAGAATCCCTGTTTTGTTCGTCCTTGATGCAAAAAAAAAAAAAAAAAAAAACAAAAAAAAAAAAACAATTGGAAGCTAAACGTTCGTCCGCCTGTCCGTCTTTCTGTCTCTGTATGTCTGTCTCTCCGTCCGTCTGTGAACACTATCAGCGCCTAAACCACACGTGCGATCTTCTCCAAATTGAAGAAAACCTATTTCGATCTGGCTCTAGTTGAAGCTTTGAAACTTTGAAAAACATTCTTTAAAATTTGGAGGTACTTTACATAAAGCTCCTCGGACATTTTCAAAATTTTCTCAAAAACAGCTCCAAATCTTATCTTTAAATTTCTTGTAAGAATAGAGTAAAATACATTTATAAACATAGCATAGGTCCTATTTTCACCGTTAACTCTGAATTTATGAAAATGGGAAGTTTGAATTGTTTTCAGTGTCTTCCTGTAACTACAAAATTGAAGACTGAGATTTTTTCTTCAATTGAAATTTGTAGCCCGTAAATAGTTCTTCCATAACAGTCATGTAATTTTTTTAAAATTTTAGTAGTTTCTATTCAATAGTGCGTGCAATATTTGCAATTAGAAAAAATTACAAAAAGATTTTCTTAGAAACGTTCCCCTAATTTTTTCTTTACATTGTTGGTAGTCTTAGTGCCAAACAAGCCCCATACGATACCATAAATGTCATATTGTTCTAACCTTTTATTTTTTCAAAAATTACAAAAATTATTGCTTATTTATTATTCTGCTTATTTACAAAAAGGGCTGTGCATACCGACTTAATCCTCAAAACCAGTGCGTCACTATGACAAGTAGATTTCATACGTCTGCAAGACCGCCCACCATTATTTATTAATTATTTTAATAAATTATAATAATATTATAATATTAATTATTTTTATAAATTAATATACACGTATGTTCACAGCATCTTTTATATTCTTAAAAATACTGTCGAAAAAATATGCATAGAAATTAATTATCCTAGGCGTCGAAGTCACTTTAGGGAGAGCTTGTGTTGCTATGTAGCATTACGATACAATGGATATAAAACAGAAAGGTGCTAATATGTGCAGCTAAATGTTTGTTATTCTGATTAAGGACATTCCACTAGATAAAATAATTTATTTGACGCAGGAATACGCAGGACAAAAAATATAATCTACAATATATAGACCAATATTACGCTCCGTTGGTAATAATTCAGTCATATGAGATATAGAAATAGTAATCGTTTTTTTTAAATTATGCTTAACCCATAATAGATATGAGTCGCTCAAAACAAAGTTGGAAAAGAAATGCATAAGTGTGTGTTAAATTAGTTTTAAAACAAAGCTCAAATGATATGTAATGTGACTCCCTGTTTTGAAACAAGAGGCCTTTGTCCGATAGGTATTTTTGTGTCGTCTATATTATTATTATTATTATTATTATTATTATTATTATTATTATTATTATTATTATTATTATTATTATTATTGATTTGTTGTTTTTGTTGTTTTGTTGTTGTTGTTGTGGTATCCCGCTCACAAGATTGAACGTGGCGCCCATGAGGGCGCACACGTTTACCTCGAGCGCGTCATGGGCGGGTCCGCCGCCTCGGAAAATATCCTGAGATGCCGATTGGCTGTGGTCAGCACCGTTGCCCCAAAGCTAGCGGGCGCCGCTTGCTTCGCCAGTCTTGTAGCGAGTGCGGTAGAGTCCATTCAACCGAGCTAATCTGTCTTTTTCTCCTGCATTCAGAACCTGCATTGCCCCCGGACTTTCACCTGGTTCTCGGATTCATGATTTTTGAAAATGACCCCTTGCTGGGTTTTGTTTTGGATTCCCATCTAGACCCCGGTCGACCCCGCCCGTCCTTAGGTACGCCTAGTGGATTCGATTTTCCTCGCACAGCGCGCCGCGCCGCCTATTCGCACGATTTCCGATCGCAGAATCCGCCTGAAAGCCACGTCCTCTCGACCGGGAGCGGTAGCTCAATGCATCAACTCAAGACACTGCAGCGTCTCTGACCGGGAGGTCCTAGGTTCCCACTCCCCACGGCGCGGCAGGATTTTCGACACTAGCTTTTCAGCTAGGTCGAATTCAGTCGCTGTCTGGAGGATAATTCTACCGGCAGGCTGCACTGATCGGTAGTTTTCTGTGGTTTCTCCGATCAACACCAGGTGAATGCCGGAGCAGTACCCTACCAAACGAGTCACGGACCGCGCGCGATCTTTCCTTCCTCTTCCTTGTCCTATCCTCTCCCCTAACACACACGCACACACTTACACCAACAAGCACTACACTACCACATATTCCGGGAGACCGGTCGGGAGCTTAGAGCTTATTCCGGCTGGGGCGGTGCACCGCTGGTGGGAGAGTCCTGGTTAGGGTGAAACCCCACTAGCCGACGGAAGGTCGGCGCCGGATCCCATCCAGCGGGGGAAGCTCACCGCCATCTCCCGGGAGGGGCACTACACTTACGGAGCTAATGACAAAAGTTGTTGACGCGCCCGGAAACACGAAAAAATCAATGAATTAATATAACTCCCAATAGTTGCATAGCTACATGAACTTGCTCTAATAGTAGAGGAATGATGTTTGTAAACTAGAAACGTGTTTCCGCCGTGACAAACATCTGCGCTCGGTGGATCACCTGGCGCTTCCCAAGCGCTCGGGCGCAGGCGGCGAGGAGCCATCGATTATCTAAGGCGACCGGCTTAACCTCGCCCGCACCGGCGCGGAGCAGAGCGGCGCGGAGCGCGGTTCCATATTTCGTGCGCCGGGACAAGTTCCGTGCGCCGGCGGCCCGAGACGCGGCCAAGTTTACGAGCGCTCCGAAAGCGCAACTCCAGGGAGCGGCTGCAGCCGCCCGCCCCGCCCCTTCCCTCCTCTCCTCTCCACCCACTCACCCCCTGCTTCGTCCCAATCATCGTGCAGTCTGCGGTTGTCTTGTATGCATCACTCACGTCATTGATTGATTCACTTTTTCCTGTTCCCTGCGCGACAAATGCTTTGATCATTAGTCCCGTAAGTCTAGTGCGTGTTTTTTTCTCGGAAGATGGCGGTGATCTTCCCCCGCTGGATGACGAGATGCGGCGGCGACTATCGTCGGCTAGTGGGGTTTCCCCCTAACCAGGACTCTCCCACCTGCGGGGCACCGGCGACCGGTCTCCAGGAATATGTGGTAGTGTAATGCATGTTAGTGTGTGTGTGTGTGTGTGTGTGTAAGGGAAGAGGATAGGACAAGGAAAAGGAAGGAAATATCACGCGCGGTCCGTGACCCGTTTGGTAGGGTACTGCTCCGGCATTCGCCTCGTGTTGATCGGAGAAACCACGGAAAACTACCGATCAGAGCAGGCGGCCGCTAGAATTCTCCTCCAGACAGCGACTGAATTCGACCTGGGTGAAAAGCTAGTATCGAAAATCCTGCCGCCGTGGGGAGTGGGAACCTAGAAGCTCCCGGTCAGAGGCGCTGCAGTGACATCAGTTGATGCACTGAGCTACCGCGCCCGGTAGTTAGAAAAGAATTTGACATGATTCTCCAGGTATGTCCTCCAGTGGGGCACGTCCGCAACATCTAAGCTCCCAACGTGTATGAAGTGTAGAGGCATTTCCAAAACTATTTGGACACCTAATTACAAGAACTTTCGTCCAAATGTTTTACACAAATTATTATTATATTTTATTTCTGCATAATTTACGTAAATCGGAATTATCTGCAAAAACAACGAAAATGACTTCTTAAAAAGTAGCTCTACGAAGTAAAATGACCTTTCAATGATGTTATATAAATCAGTGTGCCGCAAAACTATTCGAACAGAGCGAAACTGAACTGAAATATCAGTCCTTTAAATGTAGAAAGAAACCTTTGAAATGAACGTGGGATGCTAAAGGTCTTCGTGAGCCAGCGACAGTTGGTTCTCCTCACAGAAGGGTGTAGATCGTGGGAACCACTTTGAAGAATTAACAAAGGGAGAAACAGTACTTTCGGACGACGTCAGCTGGTTGTATTTCACGATACAAAAGGTAAGAGCTGCCAAAAAATTGATCATAATATTAGCAACATATATATATATATATATATATATATATATATATATATATATAGTATATATTTATATGTATACACATATATTCAACATATTATGTTAATGATGAAGAAGAGTATATGTAAGTGGACTACTATGTAAGTGTAAGTGTACTACTAATATGTATAAAGTGAAGTGAAGTGAAGTGTAGTGTAGTTGTAAAAGCGAACTTTAATAAATCTATCTATCTAAGGGGAGAGGCTAGGACAGTGAAGATGGAGAGTGTTTCTGCGGTCTGAGTACAGTTTGTTACGGTACTGCCTCGGTATTCGCCCGGCGTTGGTCAGCGAAACCACGAAAAACAAGCGATCAGAACAGACAACCAGAATTCTTCAGACAGCGGCTGGGTTCGATTTAGTTATGAAGCTGATTTCCAAAATCTGCCATCAACGGGACTCGGACGGTTCGAATTCTCAGATCTCCTGGACAGAGTCAAAGCTTGGAGCTTGCTCCATCTGGGGAGATACTTAGAGGAGGAATGTCCGCGCAAGCCGACGTGTAAGTCGGGGCCGGATCTCATCATCGAGCGTTGGAGGACCAACGCCATCTCTCGGGATAAAACGTAATACATACTGGACTCATGACCATAGCAGTTGACGTGCCTGGAAACAAGTATCAATCAACCAAATGCTTTTACCCTTCCTCTGTCCCTCGCCCTCCGCGAGACGCGGAAAGGAAGGGCAATGTGATGTGGAGGGTGGGGAATGAACGGCCGAAGGGAGAGTGGAAGGGAATGGAGGTAGCGACTGCATTGGATATGAGAAAACAGTTGAATGGGAAGGAAGACCTCTTCCATTGGTGAAGAAATATAAACTTTATAAGGCAAAGATATAGGAGAATAGATGTGTGAGGAATATTTCTATAAAAACGAAGACAAGAAATAACAGAAGATAAGATGATGTTGTTAATCGATTTGAGAAATGGAAAGGAAACCGAAAAAATTCTCAGGTGGAACAGAGAAACATGTAAAACAGAAGACGAAACAAATAGAAAATTAAATTTGCCTTGATGACACCTTGGACTGAAAATACGTCAGTAGCATCGATAGGAATAAAACTACCAAACGCGAATACGTTCACGCGAGTCTAAGCAATTTGTTTGTCATTATTACGGGAAGTAAGTATTGACAGACACGTGGAAAAAGACGTGAAACAGGGAAATGACTGAAGGAAAGTCAGCGGAAATTGTAGTAGAGAGAAAGGCAAAAAGAGAATAGAGAATAAGTGAGAAGACGAGAACGGTACTGTTAACAAAACTAGTAACACAAGAAGACGAAACAAGTACAAAGGGGAAGATACAGCAGAAATAGCTGTGACAGTACGGAAATAATAACAAAGCAATAAAGATAAGAATAATTAGTTGTATAGTTATGTTAGTCAGAGGAATTTGAAGACGAAGGGACAAAGGGAAGATACAGCAGAAATAGTTGTGACAGTACGATAATAATAACAAAGCAATGAAGACAAGAATGATTAGTTGTATAGTTATAGTAGTCAGAGGAATTTGAAGATGAAGGGGCAAAGGGAAAATACAGCAGAAATAGCTGTGACAGTACGAGAATAATAAAGCAATAAAGATAAGAATGATTAGTAGTCAGAGAAATTGCAAGACGAGGAAGAGAACATAGGAAATGGGAAGGCGGAGGAGACAAAGAAGCTAGGCGGCGGGGGCAATGAGCGAGGCAACTGCTGCCGAACGGGATCGACTCTGCGGAAGCGGCAGCGGTGAGGGCGGTCGAGGCGCGGAACGACGGAGAGATCGAACGCAGGCGCGCGAACCGGTAAATAAATTCTAAAAGGCCTTCTCCTCTCCCGGACTCATAAATATGGATCAGCATATCTAAACTGGTATAATCCCGGGAAGTTGGATAATAAAGAGTTATTGCGACGTCTGCGTTGCAACGGCCGGGAACCCGGGCGTTCCGCAGGGTCTTGGTTGCGGGCAAAATCCGCGCGGATATTGGGAGCGGCTGCGAAGGCCCGACCCGCGCAAGCGCAGTGCCTTGGGGATTCTCCCGGGCCCCTGATTGGTCCAAGGCAACCTAAGGAACCTGGGGGATACTTCATCATTCCCCCTGATTTAGCTTTCGCTTCACGAAGCCAACATGTACCGATGAAACAAGGCTAAGAGCTCCAGGTCGCGGCTTGCGTAACGGTTGCGATATTGGAATGTTTGTTGATTAGGACTGTATGTGTTGTGAATCGTAATACAGATTTTTTTTCAATTTACCAGAAATTCTCTATGATTGGGGATAGAATTAGAACGCACAACTGTCCGTTGTTAATAAAGTATTCCATGAAATATCAGAATGTTTTTCTGTTTAGTAAAGGTGTTAAATATGTTCAGTTATGAAGTACTAGCAATCATACTCTGACAAACTTTTAAATGGAGATTTTTAATGATATCAAAACGAATATAATTATATTGATTAATTTATTACACTAGAGAGCATCAATTTTGTAACATGTAAGCTAATAAGTAATTATTATTTTCCATACACTGATTAAAAATACGCAAACAAAAATTTCTTTACTCGATTCAATTGTTTATTACATTGTGGCGTCAATTTTCGTTATTTATTCGTGCGATTGACACGAGGGAAAATAATTATTTTAGTATTTTCCAGCCTAGATATTTTTTGCGCATTTTTTATATGTATCGACAACACAACCCTGTACATAATAAGACGCAGTTGAAGAAATTCAATTTAATCCTAGAACACCCAATGGGTGTCCGTCAAACTCATGGCAGTACATTAATAGATTTTTAGTAATTTATATCGGGATTTTGAAAGTATATCTTTTTGTATTCCTCTGTCATGATGTACTACGTGTAATTCAAATCATTTTTTATAACTATATACGTTTTACAAAGTACAAATACCTTTATTTGAATTTACAACGTAAACAGCCATGGTGGGACCGTCTGACCCAAGGCGTCTTTTCATTTTTTTTACTTACAGTGCTTTACAGTTACTTACAGTACTTCAGTTTACTTACAGTACAGTTTCTTTACAGTACTTCGAACCCGATCTGCGTTTAGATGACACAATTCATATATTACAATTACAATGATTTATATTACATTTCACTCAATTTTGCTCTGTAAATATTACGTTTATATTATTTTTTGTTCTAAATATGTCAGTACGTAAATATACTGCCCACATCATTTGTATTACTCATGTAAATCGAGGGATAGTGACTGCCGTACATTTTTTAAGTATTCAAACAATCAAGCATTACATCTCGTTGTAATTATTATTATTATTATTATTATTATTATTATTATTATTATTATTATTATTATTATCATTATTCATGTCTAAAATAGTTAATGTCTAAAGTGAGTTTGATGTAACTTTTTTATCGAAGAAGAAACAAAAGAATAAGAAGAAGAAAGTACGAGTGATATCGACATAAGGGATGACGACTTACATTACTTGCCTAAAGACAACGAAGATGACAATGAGGAACACAGTATAACAAGTGAAGTGCCCCGCAAGACAGCCTAACAAGTGAGCAGGGCAAAGGTGACCTAAATAATTCTTCTGTATGTAATAATAGTGATTTTCAGCATGACAACTGCTAACAATTTGTAGCTAACGATTGATTTTAATGTTTTTACTACCATCCACATTGTTTAAAAATTTTGAAAAAATATGTTATAGAATGCTATACGACCCATTTTATGGAATTCTAGAGGTGCTACAGAATGGCACAGACTTTCTAGTTCAAAATTTTTCTAATTTTCTTGATGTGATCCGACTTTAAGGTCTTGCTCCATTCTCTGGTTAGCTGCCTTCTATCGTCGCCCAAAGTACATTTTTTGACAAATTCATTTTTTTTATTTCCTAGTAGTACAACCGAATTATTACTTCAAGAATATTAAAGAAGGGTACTATGTCCTAAATAGAAGTTTTCAGTGAAAATTTCGTAGCCGTTTTTACGAAAATGCGGATTGAGCATTACTGTAAATGCAAAATTTAAGCTCTTTTTCACAGGAATCTATTGAGTTTTCGAAAAAGTTGATTTGAAGTCTTTGAACCACTTCCACTCACAAATGTAATAATGAAAACAAATCGATGGAAATGTCCATATTAACGGAAAGAGACGTAGTTCGAAAAAAATATATTTGTTTAATTTTTGAAAAAAACAAACAAACGATACACCAAAATGACCTTTACGTCAGCCAAGATAATCTTCATGATTCCGGCCGCGGAAGCCTACGACTTCACTTACACTGCAACTTAACCCCAAGTACATTACTAATTCTAAATAGCAAATAAAAGCTAGATATAATATATTATATCTGTTAATATAAAGTAAATTGTATTCGATCTAATCTATTTCTAAACATTTTTACTGAGCAAGGAAATGTTTCAAAGACTGTCGAAGGTAAGCTGTTCCAATCCATTATCGTCAGATTCATATAAGAGTGTTTTGTAACTGTCTTCTGTTTCTTTCGTTCCATTTTGTTAGGATGATCCCCTCATCGATAGAGGAATGGTTTCTCAATTCTGCTCTGAATTTCAACCCATGCGGTTCTCCTATGTAAGCTTTAAATAGAGCGCAAAGCCTGACCTTTTTGCTACGCGTTTCTAGAGATTCCTATATCGAGCCATCGAACGTTCTTTGATTACCGAACGAGAATTTTTCTGTCCGCCTTTGAATTTTATCCATACTGATGTGACGTGATATTCGCGGATTCTGATAACTGTTCCCTTAATGGTACGCTTTGTTTCCTAGCTTCGATAAATTATTTTATCCGCGCCACAATCTTCACACCAATGCCCTATTTTGAGAGATTCTCAATTAGTAAATTGCGTGGTGCAACATCGAACGCTTTTGCGAAATCTATTATTATAGCATCAACTCTCCCTCCTCAATCGTTTTACTCAGCTAAATCCTGAAAAAGAGAAGCTATTTGGCTCTCACACGAGTACCTCTTCCTGAATCCGTGCTTATTTTGAAAGAACTAACTCCCTTTTTCCCATTTTTGGCGAATATATTCCACCAATAGGCGCTCCATAGTTTTGCATACAACGAACGTAAGACTAACAGGTCTATAATGCTTTACTCGAGTCTTTCTCTCTCCTTTAAAAATAAGTACCACGATAACAGTTTTTCAGTCATCAGGAATGCACGTGTTTTTATTGAAATTTTAAATAAATACCGTACCGCTTCTGCGCCAAGGTTTGTTACTTCGGAAGCTATGCCGTCCGCGCCGCGAGATTTTTTGTTTCTTGGTGTCCTATTCGTCTCCTAACTTTATTAGCTTCTTTCTTGAAATCCCCGCTTCCCTCACGTATCTGAATTGGAGCCTGTCCTACGTTGATTGATTGATTTTTTCGTGTTTCCGGGCGCATCAACTGCTTTGGTCATTAGTCCCGTTAGTGTAGTTCATGTTTTTTTCTCGGGAGAAGGCGGTGATCTTCCCCCGCTAGATGGTGATATCCGGCGCCGACCTACCGTCGGCTGGTGGGGTTTCCCCCTAACCAGAACTCTCCCACCAGCGGGGTACCACCCCAGCCGGGACAAGCTCTAAGCTCCCGACCGATCTTTCGGAATATGTGGTAGTGTTGTGCATGTTAGTGTAAGTGTGTGTGTGTGTGTAAGGGGAGAGGATAGGACAAGGAAGAGTAAGAACAGATCGCGCACGGTCCGTGGCCCGTTTGGTAGGGTACTTCTCCGTCATTCGCCTGATGTTGATCGGAGAAACCACGGAAAACTACCGATCAGAACAGCCAGCAATTAGAATTCTCCTCCAGACAGCGACTAAATGCGACCAGACTGTAAAGCTAGTGTCGAAAATCCTGCGGCCGTGGGGAGTGGGAACCAAGGACCTCCCGGTCAGAGGCGCTGCAGTGACATCAGTTGATGCTACCGCTCCTGGTTCCTACTTTGAGATTATATAGCGATTTAAGTACTTATTAAATGTATTGACTTCATTTATGTCTTCCACAATGTTTAAACTTTCAATTTGATTACTGGGATTTCTTCTCTATTTCCATTTGCGTCTGTGAATGAAAACTATTCCGTTGATTTCCTTCGTTATTTAGTATGTTTGCCAAAAATGTTTCTTGTGCTCGTCTCTTTCCTTGTTGGAGATTTGGAGTGTTCACGGAATTTATGCGTATGAATTTCCCCACGATACCTAGCATTATATGCTTTTCGTGATTAATTTTCCAACTGATGTATGGCAGTATTATAAGATTCTGGATCGGCATTAGGTTTTAAAAAATGAAATAGAACAATTTTCTCATTTCTTCGTTCATAATTCTCTCGAATACATCCCAAATTTCTTCTATGTTTGTTCCAGTATTTAGAAAGTTCGAGTAACGCTCGCTGAGAAACAGTTGCAATCCTTGCAAATCAGTTTGCGAAGTTGCCACACCTTAGTTTCTTTTACTTCTTTGTTCCTTATAATACTAACGCTTAGATATAGAGGAACGGTATGATGGTCACTGATATTCTGGAGAATATCGTATTCTATAAATAAGCCTTCTGGCCTAAGCAGGAAAACGTCTACTAATACGTTGCCCCTCGTGAGTCTGGTTACTACCTGTGAACAATTATTCCAGAGCAGCGTGTTTACGTGCTGGTACGTCCTTTTTTTTGCAAACTTTTCCATGCCAGTCTACGCCAGGTAGATTGAGGACTCCAGTAAAAATTAACTGATGTGAGTCTTAACTGAACAAGTATACTAAATAAGGAATCAAATCGCAGTCCTAAAATTAATACAAAAAACTTAAACATATATATTGAACTCAAAGTCCCCTAAATGACAAATACAACTGGGTAAACGAGTTGAAATCGGCATCGACGAAACACGGCTTCGACTCCTTGTGGGAATCCCAAGACCCAGACGCGATACCACAGGTTATTCCTTTCACTGATGGGGATATCTAGGGACAATGACTTAACGACGGTATAAATAGGACTGTTTGTTCAACAAACAAGTGTAACACCTTGTATAAACACGTAAAAAATTGAAAAAAGTTAGTGTCAGCGCTATCAGCCGCATAACCAGCTACTGCCTCTTATTAAAAGTCCTAGCACAAATCAGAGTAGCGAATAAAGACAACTTATCATTTACTTTCTATAAAATTAATTGTCGCATTAATGAACAAGATATTTGTATATTTTTAACGAACTCAAATACGCAACACTAAATCACACAGTAACTGAGTGCACGTTTTTTAACAGTCTGAGACAAACTTTTCTTAATAGTGTGATGAACCCGACCTGCCGCATACGGCAACCCACGCATGTGAGCAATGCGCGCAGCACGCGGACCAGATACCTCACAAAAAGGGGAAAAAAACACCGTCATACGGAAGTGTGTCGGTAATCAGCTGACAGGTGTGCGCGTTAAATTTATAAATGATGGGCGCCAAACGGGCACTTACCTGTCACCTGGCACCGGCATATGAGAACCTCAGGGGTGAGCACTCTTGAATGAGTGCATGCACTGGGTTTGCTACTATTACAATAATTACAAGGTTATGTTCCAGCTTAAGTGTCAATCGCCTGAATGGCGAGAACACGTTTATTGCTTTGTTTTCTGATACAATTTGGTCGGAAAGTCTCTTAACTTAAACTCTATTATTATTTTTTTTACATTAGAAGACTCTTTTTTGAATGTCTTTAGAATTAGTACAAAATGATAATCGTTGAGTCTATCTCTTTCGATGATTGCACATCTGAAGTCGTCCTCAAAATAAACGCTGCCGCGAACCGCGTCGTAGCAGGGCGCAGCAAGCCGGAAGCAGCAATACGTGCGGTGCTATCGTTCCTTCCCGTTCCAATCCTTCGCCGATCCGCCGCCCGAAGTCAGGAGGTGGATGAAAAGAAGGCTCCGATCGGTGGGAATCGGAGGAGGTCGTCAAACGCCACCCCACTCCGTACCAAATGGAATAAATTCCAGTTGCCCGTTGAAAATGGAATACATTCCAGTTTTGTGCTTTCAAACGGGGCCGCCTGCACTCCGTTGGTCGACCAACTCTAACTGCTGGCTCCAACTACCTCTCCTCAACACAGCAGTCTCTTTCCTATGCCGTTCTCTCGTCTTCTATCTGTGTTCTGTTGAAAAATCTTATCTCTCGAGCTTCCTGCGTCGCATCCCCACTCTTTTCTAATTTTTCACATCGCTCCTTCACGTGATCGGAATTTTAAATGTTATTGGTCGAAATCTCAGTTTCTCGAATATTCGACGCGAGTCGGAAGCCGATAGGGCATTTTCTAACTAACGTCATTTTCTGGGCGCCTGATTGGTGGTCTTTGTTGTGCGTGTGTCTTGGCCAGTACACCAGAAATCAACAAAGCAGTCCTTTCTGCTGTCTCCGTGATGATTATAGAAGTCATATGGGATTACTTAGACAGTAGTCGGGATCTCTATAATTCGCTTGTTCCGGTACCTAGTGTAAACGTGGGCGGGCAGCCGCCCACTCTTTTCCTGAAGGGCTGTCCCACCCTAGTCGAAGACAATCCCACCCTAGTCGTAAATCTTTGGTTATAACGACAGGCACATGTTCGCGCGTCTTGCGCTGAACCGTGTCAAATCAGGGACTGTCCTAATTGGCGTGACCGAGGGGTGAGTTTGGGTCCGGCGACCAGCAATGGCCTCATTGAAATAGCGATACCCACGGGGATATACTGCGGAAATATTTGAAAATAATAGATTCGTCAAACTTTTATTACTACCTATCACATGCTCTCAAAATTAGATTTTTGCATTTGCACCCTGCATAATACCGCAAGTTCACGGAAATCTCCAACGAGCTATAACCTGACTTACCGATAACAGTCGGCTCTGATGTGGTAGACGTTTGGAGCAAGACCTGATAGCTGATAACTGCTGTCCCATGATAGGTATGTTGCCATAATAGCATGATTTACATCCTACATCACCACGTATTCCATCTCAATACCTATCCTCTCACACCCACTTATTTGTCGTAATTTACCACTTTTCTTGATCATCCTGCCACAAGATATTCAGTGAAAGACAATTTCAAACCGCCACAGTGATTATCTACTCAATTAAGGGGATAAATATAAAGGCGTAAACTTTCTTTCTTATTCAGAATTTGTCTAGAGTATTCCTCTCGTGAAAATAAAACCAGTAGTGTTTAACTACGTATACTATTCCCCAATCAGGATGGTGTATCTTAAAAAACTATCGATTATTCTATCGAATTTTTCTTACCGCTCCTTCCTACTGGCCAGTCGCAATCCGCGACACATCTATTTTATGAGGCGAATTGTATGGATCGCTTTTTCGATATGCAATAAACCGCACATGTACGATTTTTCACAACGATTTTATCAGTGTGCCGCGATCATGAAAAATTCTGCTCGGTCGACGAGCCACCACTCGCCGGGCAACGGTGCGGTCAGCTTTCCTGCAGTATCAATCCTTATCGGACCGCAGTCGAGTTCCGACGTGCTCCGCAGCTCTGGTACACGCCTCCAGGTCAAGCGCAGTGGTAAAGCAAAACAGTGGTATCGCCTACCGCGTCGGAATCCAGCTAACTGCTAATTTAACATACTGCGCAGCTTCACGGCACAAACCGGGAGCGGTAGCTCAGTGCATCAACTGATGTCACTGCAGCGCCTCTGACCGGGAGGTCCTAGGTTCCCACTCTCCACGGCGGCAAGATTTTCGACACTAGTTTGTCAGCTAGGTCGAATTCAGTCGATGTCTGGAGGAGAATTCTATCGGCCGGCTGCGCTGATCGGTAGTTTTCCGTGGTTTCTCCGATCAACACCAGGCGAATGCCGGGGCAGTACCTTACCAAACGGGCCACGAACCGTGCGCGATCTTTCCTTCCTCTTCCTTGTCCTATCCTCTCCCCTTACACACACACACTAACATGCGCTACACTACCACATATTTCGGGAGACCGGTCGGGAGCTTAGAGCTTGTCCCGGCTGTGGCGGTGCCCCGCTGGTGGGAGAGTCCTAGTTAGGGGGAAACCCCACTAGCCAACGGTAGGTCGGCGCCGGATCTCGCCATCCAGCGGGGTAAGATCCCTGCCAGCTCCCGCGAAAAAATGTGCACTACACTAACGGGACTAATGACCAAAGCAGTTGACGCGCCCGGAAACACGAAAAAATCAATCAATCATTCACGGCACAATGCCTTATCTTAGTTTCTCACAGAAGTTTAAGAATATTAAAACGTTCTGAGTATTTGGGGAACTCTGTGGAGTGAAGTGCCTTGCCATCTACGTCCAAGTTTTCCGAACTGTGAAGTGCACCACCGTACAGTGAATCAATGGCCTCCACCATAAATCCAAACACGTGTGGAGTAGTACGATTCACTCTAGAAATCCTTCAAAATGCAGACACTATTACATCGAAAACCGAGGATGCATCTTTCACCTCTGTCAAGGGCGTCACCCTGGGAAATATAGATATCCAGCAACAAACTACGCTCCTACAACATGAGTCCGAGGTCAGTGTCTTGACCATGGAGGTACAGCCCGGCCAGCTGGCTGACTTGCCCCCCAGCCCGGAAACAACGTTCACCCGCAAAAGGTTAGCGAATGTGAGTGCTTCGCGAAGAGAACACTAAAAGTGCTCAGGACCTGAAGCAGCACAAGTGCCTCTCCTCAGAACCCTGAACATATAGGACATAAAGTGGCAGTGCAAAATCATTTTTACCCCAGTTTACCAGACAAAAGATTTAGCCATGATAAAGAATCAATGGACTCTCTTAATGGGGTTCCAACCATTTTGTTAGCGAAAATTTCCATTTTAAATACATTAGTAAAAGAATCAAAAAGTTAGGTTTCTACAAATTTCGTAGTAGTTTTAAAGAATCGGAAAGTTAAGATAAACGCCCAATCAACCATGGACTTTCACAAAATCTTGAAATACTTTCTCCAAATCAAAGCTTTCACATTTATAAAGACCCGGCAAATAAGAACATTTCAGTAGTATTTAAGAATCTGAATCAAACGATATCAGAACTGGAAACTTTCTAGGAAATTAAGCAGAAATTTACTTATCTAATTGAAATCAATAGGCTAACGAAGAACAACGCCCCAATCCCCGTTGTGACAGTAGTATTCAATGGAATTTACTCGTTTGAAAAGATTTTATCCATTGATAATATCAGCAATTTAACGGTGTCAACGGAATAAAGAAAAACACGAGGACCAGTGCAACGCTAAAGTTGTATGAATTTTGGACATACTAAGAAAAATTGTAACCACCAAATAAGTTGTGCTTTTCGTTCTCAAAATCATTACTCAGTTCTTTGTCCAAATAAAACCCCAAATCCCATGTGTGAGAATTGTAAGGGTTCTCATCGAATCTCCTGTCCATACTACAGCACCTTTAGTGCCTGTAGCAGCAACCTCATGACAAATATATCACCAAACTCCCCACCAGCCGCGCAGTCAACATCCATTTCACACCCCAATTACCTTCTCTACGTGTATCACAACAGCTTCGTAACTTCACACATATCAAATCTTTCTCCTCCACAAACGCCTCTTCTGCTCAACCCAATAGTAGCAACTCTTATAACATTCCAATTACAAACCAACAAAATATCTCAATATATGAATAGCATTATCGAAATCACATCTAGTAAAAACAATTCTATAAATCCATTAATGCCTGCCGTAATCAACTCTATTCAAAATTCCATATCTTCACTCCAAACATAATAATAGCAATGGCAGTAAATAGCTTAAATGAAATTACCTTCATGAACTGGAATGCAAATAGTATTTCTAATAAAAAAGAGAATTGACGCAATTTTTCTATATTTATAATGTTCACGTGGCTTGTATTACGGAAACCCATTTATAACCTAGCAATAAATTCTACTATCCAGAATTTGTCACATTGAGAAAAGATTGATCACCTAAGAAAGGAGTAAGGTGTCTTAATTACAATCAAGTCAAACATAGAATATGATCTCATACCTGTACGTAACCTCATTAAAATTGAAATAATTACACTTAATGCTGAAATACTTCAACAAATATGGACGATTATAACAATTTATAAGCCATCCGATCAGAAATTATACATAAACAGCCTAAAAATATATTTCAAATAGGAGGTAATTTTGTAAGGCTACGAGATAATAAAGCAAAACTTACGTCATAGAGCGGCAAAAACAATAACCGCGACGGAAAAACCTGGCATATTTCTTAAATAGCTGCACATTAAAAATAATAACTACACCGGAACCTACATACTCCCCCCATGACAATTGAAGGAACCCTTACATATTAGACAATGGAATTACGAACTTCTTCTTCACTTCATGTATTAGGGAGATTCCCTTTTTCCGGCTTCATAACCCCCATTTCTGTCGTGGACGGCCAATGTCCCTTCTTCCCCTTGGTCTGTACAGAAAGGCAGGTCGGTGGATCCTTTCGTGAGACATTCTTCCTAAGTGCTGAACCAACCGTGACCTGCCTCTACTTTATTTTTTCATTGATAGAAAATATGTTAAGTTCATGTCTTATACCCAGGTTTTTTATTTGATCCATTAGGGTGCAGCGTTTTACTCTGCGGAGGTATTTCATTTCCGAGGCTTGTATCTTCATTTTATCTTGTTTTCTTATTGTCCGTGATTCACACCCGTAGAGCAGTTGTGGCACTGCCATGACTTTATAAAATGTTAACAGTGAATCTTTTCTAGTCTTATTGCGAAGATACTTGTTTATTGTTCCGCAAGTATGTTGGAAACGTAATTTTGTTTTCATATCATCACTGTAATCGTATGTGATATCACAGCTCAAATAATTAAATTGTGTTACCTGCTCTCTTACTTTGTCTTCTATTATTACTTTAGTTCTGATAGTACACTTGCCTCTGAATGCCATCACTTTAGTTTTAGAAACAGATATTGAGAGACAATATGGTTTGCATATTCTATTTTGCTGGTACAAGGACTTTTGCAGACTTATTTCGTTCTCACCTATAATTATATGATCATCAGCATACAGATGTGATTGCAAAGGTGTATTTGGATTTACCCAAATACTTGGTTTATTAAACTTTTCCATTCTCTTAGAATGTTGGCAATATAAATATTAAACAAAGTGGGGGACAAGCTCCACTATTGTCTTACACCTCTGTTTACTTCTAACTCTTCTAACATTTTGTTTCCAACTTCTAAATTAATACTTGTTTTGTGATAGAGGGATTTAATAACTTTTATCAAGTGGAAAAGATAGCCCCTTTTTCGAAGAATCTGCCAAAGTAGTTCACGATCAACTCTATCAAACGCTTTCTCATAATCAATAAAAGCTATTTGGGTCTCCAAATTGAACTCTCGTCTCTTCTCTATTACTTGGTTTATGGTAAACACATAGTTTGTGTATAATCTTCCTTGCCTGAAACCACATTGTTCTTCCAATAAGGTGAATCTGAGACTTTTGTGATCCGTTTATTTATTATTTTTGTGTAAACTTTATAAGCGTTGATCAACAATCTTATTCCTCAGTAATTCTGAGGTTGGCTTCTATTTCTTTTCTTAAAAAGAGAGATGACTTTTGCTTTTTTCCATGCATCATGTATTAGGCATTTTCTCCAACAATTGTTAAATAGTTCAAGAAGTCTTTTCTTCAGTTCTTCACCTCCATATTTTAGCAGTTCTGCATTGATACCATCTCCCCCAGGAGCTTTTCTATTTTTCATCTTTGACAGTGCATATTCCATTTCATGTTTGCTCAAAGGGTGTATCTAAGAGTTGTTGTATTGTGACTTATCTTCACCGATTATAGTTGGGCCATAGAGGATATCTTTATAATATTTTATCCAGTCATTTTTCGTTATAACATTTACTTCTGCATTGTCCTTTTCCTCTAATTTTAAATATTTCATGATCTTGTAAGCCAGATGCTACTTAGCATGGACATCATTTTCAATTGTGCTGATGAAAATGTCCCACGATTCTTAGCGAGCTTTTTTCACTAATTTCTTTGCGGGGTTTCTTTTTCGTATGCATTTCCTCTTTTGTGTTGTTTTCTGAAGTAATTCTTGATAGGTATTTTTCTTTTCACGTATGACTGCAGCAATCTCATCGTTCCAGATTTTCAGGTCTATTCTTTTTCTGTTTATTCCTTTTCGAATAGCTTCATATGCGGCAGTGTTTATAATATTTTCAATATTGCTCCACGCCACTCCACGTTTATGTCATCTTCTAAAGGTGTAGGTCCGTTTATTTGTTTCAGACGTGTTTGATAGATATTTCTTACACACAAATCCGGGTGATGACCGAAACGTCGGCAATTCAGCCTTCAACGCGGCGTCTCCCGGACAGTCAAGATAAACTTCAAGTTGCAGTGTGGTGCAGTGTTGGGTTCAGTGAGGAAATCTGGTAAGAAAAATGAGGTGAAATGGGCCGGGCATGAAAAATAGCTTAATGGTGCATTTTAGTGAGGTGAGATAAAGTGAAGTGAAGTGAAATGCAGAACAGCAATAATTATCATAAATATTATCATTATCAAATTCTGTCACCAGTTTTTGTAACTATTGGCAGAATAAATTATCTATCTATAATTTAATATCCAATATCAATTTGAACGTGCCTGTTTCCATCTCAGAAGTTATTCTAGTGTGCTTTTAGAAAGTTGGAGTATGCGTTTATTAATTTTTTTTTCGATTTGCTCTGTATCGTTTACGTATCTCAATCTCCTAATTCCTGCTTCATACAAAACAGATGACATTACGATCACATTAAAGATCTTTTTGGAAGCTCAAATTGTCGTGTTTCCTTCATTTCAGCAGTCCAGATCTCCCACAACCCTGGTTTTGTTACTGCTTTTTTGCGGGTACGTTGTAAGATCCTGAAGGTGAAAATGGAATACCTACGTAGGTTTAGCTACCAGCGACTGCCAATTTCAATCCTTTGTATTTTGTAACTCTTTGCTTCTGGGTTCTTCTAGCCTTCCTAAATTTTATCACATCCGTCTTAACTAAATATTTATAACGACAAAACTGCGAACGTGTCAAGTTTGTTTTAGAGATGTACTATATCGTTCGTAAGAAGGAGGTTGTTCGCGAATAGTAGTATCTTTACCCGACTGTCTACGTAAGTTTAGACCGAGCGAAATGTCAATATTGGGCATTAGTAGTATGAATAACATGAAACTCAAAGATTCCCCTTGACAAAAGTACAATAGTTTTATTGGAGTCGTTTATTTCGTAGAGTTTATATTTTATTTTCGCTTCTCTATACATTTGTAGAACTCTGATCATTTACACGCTAACTCCAACTCCTTAGAGTGTTCTCTATAAGATAGAGTAGACTGTGAAGTCGAAAGCACGTCAAAAGCCTACAAAGGCTGCGTGCAATTTCCATTCTGGTTAAGTTTTCGTCAGGGTTTGGTCTTGCAGAATAACAATATTATTCTCGAAAGACCTATGTTTCTTCAATCCATTTTGACATTCAGGAATAACTTTGCAGGCTTCACTCAAAGTCAACATGCGACCTGTTAGAATTGATGTGAATAGTTTCTTTATTCCATTAGTGAGCGCTATGGATCTATAGTTTACTGTGTCATGAATCTTGTCTCTTTTTAAACAAAATTATGATTTCGGAGATACACCAGTTATCGGAGACCAATCCCAAACCCAAGGTTACATTAACGGACAGTATAATTAATAGGGAAAATAAAGTTGTGAAAATGTGAATTGGGGTAATATAGAAATAATAGTGAAAGAGAATATTAAAATGAACAACAGGTTTGGAGAGACTGACTTATAGAAAGATGAATTAGTGTAAATAGAAAGAAGAAAAGTTGACGTGCGTTGAAGAAAAACGTGTGCCAGTGGCGACGGCTGCAGGGACGGGGGCGTGTCCGCGAGGCGGCCCAGGGCGCCTGAGGGCAAGCGAAGGGGCGGCGCCCGGGGGACCCAGCGGAGTAATCGCTTTAAAAGCGAGGCCTCCTCCTCCGTCCGAGTGCCCCGCGGCCGCCGCTGGCGCTAGGCTTGGCGCTAGCTCTGGCGCGCCCACCCTTAGAAAGATAGAGCCCGGTATTAGAATAAATAACGCCGGGGTAATACACTTAGAGCGGCGCTTCGGTGGCGGCAAATCGCTTTAACCCTCGCGCGTCGCGGCCGTGGCACCTGCCGCCCGCACCACGCCCCCAGGGGGCGGGGCGGGGAGGGGCGGGGCGGCGATGAAAAGGGACCTCCAGGGACCGGAGAGGACGCAGCGGCCACCCCCTGTCATTTTGCGGCCTTGTATCTCCAACGTCAGCGTGTTTTTCGTAGACTGGGTGTTCCCCAGGGACAAGATTTCAGTCTAATTATTATTTTCTTGTCGTTTCCGCTGGCCCAGGAGCTGGCGCAATGTCTTTCAAAACCCGAGTGTACGGATTCAATCCTGGTTGAGGGAAGGTGGATTTTTCGTGGGGCGGAAAAACCCGAGTGTGCCATGTCACGCTTGTGGCATGTAAAACCCGACCGATGCCCCCACAACATTAAATTCCTATTCCAACCGAAAAGAAATCGCACATTCCGTAGGCACAGTTAGGAAATTATTAACTTTGGCTCAATTCTCGGAAAGAATCCAAGGCCTACACAGAAAAACGGTAGTAGACTGCACAGTAAACCGAACTCTGAAATCCAGGTATAAGAAAAATAGTCAAATACCCGTTTACTGCAAGTGGACCGAAGGACAAAAAAAAAGCAATTTCATCTATATGTCAGAGATTTTTGATGAACGTTTACGAGAGGGAAAGTATCCATTAATGAACATCTAAGTATCCAGTTTTGAAAGTTTATCTTTTATATTAAATACACCACAAACTGAATACGCAAAGCAAAATGGAAAATTTCCATGTATGGAAACCAGAACATTTCAGCATTTTACTTAATTAGCATTCAAAAATCAGAGACCTCTGCCGGAGGCAACTTTTCACCCGCGGCATCTCTTGAGACGCGCTCCCTGTCTCCCAAGACACCCTTCCTTCGAGGCGAGGAAGGTCTTGGCAAGAGAAGGAGGAAGACGGACTATCGCCGAGGTATTGGGAAGACGCCAAGTCCCCTAGCCATCCATGGAGTCACGGTTTCAACTTAATATTTTGAATTCGATAATCTCTGATTTCTTCCCTGATAGCTACTACAAGAGGCAAGCCCTAAACTAGCTATAATACGCATACAATTTTACATAGTCCTTCCTACGTTATCTTCGTTTAATATCTATCAAAACCAGCAATTTCATTGATACAGCCACGACAATTCATACATTGTCATCGTTTGTAGCCTAATCAAATAGTAGATAATTTAAAGAAAATTGTGAAAAAGTTTTGTTTTTTAATTTGTATACTCACTTCTCAACGCACTGAATTATGGAATATTTCTTAGCTGTGCACACATAAGACGGCGACAATAAGTCACACTTGGCGCCTACTCTCAAACATAAATAATTATATCCTTGCATTGGTGTGAATTGAGAGCAAAAGAGGCTTCAAAGTACTCCCAAAACCAATATATCTGTTTAAAACTTCAAGGGTCTTGAGTTCTTTAAAATCGTATCAATTTTGGAGAAAATCATCCTAATCTATTGAGGCGCTGTTTAAACTCTATTTAGGAATCAAGATCCTACAAAAAATAGATTCTGACTGCAATACTTGTAAGAAGTAATTTAATGTGTTTAGAAACAAAATTTATCCATTTTTCGTTACCAGGGACCGATAACAAAAGCTTTTTTGCCGCAAAATTTATCAATCGCAACACAAGGTTATAGTACTTTCTTTTTATTACTATTAGTAAGACGAGAGAACAAATCCAAATCCGAAATGGGAATGCTATTTGGAATGGCGTGATGACCCCAAGGAGGGAAGCGTGGCCGGGGATGTGGTCCGAGACGTTGACGGCCCGTCCCCTGGGGGCGGGGTGGGGGGGCGGGGGCTGTGCTGGAAGAGAAGAGGGCGAGCCGGGCCGTGCCATCGTGTCTTCCTATGCCCCCGGGGCCTCCGAGGTGCTTTCGGGAGGCGGAGATGAGATTGTCGGGAGTTATTGACAGGGCGACATGAAGAAGACTGGCAGGTCGCAAGAAAAATGAAAGAAGCGGGTGAATACCGAACGCCTCGTTTTGTAGTTGAGAGTAACGTTTTATGCCATTAACAACATTGCAGAATACAAAACTATTGTTGTTATATGCCAATCTGGGTAGAAAACTAGTTGTACTATAGCAGCACTTTTTCTCGCGTATTTAACTTCTTTTGAAAATTAGAGTCCAACAAAAATGAGACCTGTGCCGTTCTTTTACGCGTTTGTCAACTATGACCAAAAATGAAGAAAAAATTTGAAGTGATTTTTGAGAAATTGTTTTTTACCTGCATAAATTTCAAGCTCTATTACGTAAAGACTACTCGTTTGTTAAAAAAATGTATATGATATTTTTTTAAAAGCTAATTTCTTTAGAACATTTTTAAATAAAAAATCTCTAGCTTCAATTAAATATTAAATTTTTTCCAATTTTCGAAAATACATAGAGTTTGCTGAAAATATGCCTGTGACAAGTAATGCTTCAGCTTCAGGGCTAATAACCCCCGTCTTGATTAGGATTTTTTTTCACTTTCCCTTTTCCATTGAGAAAATGCTGAGTTGACCCCTTGTTTTGCTTCTGTACAAAATGTAGCTTCACTATGCGCACTTTTTGTTGAGCTCAACGTTTGCCAATAGTGGTAGGAGTTCAGCTCTGAGTATTTTACCAGGTATTTTCTTAATACCTAATACAAAAGAATTAAAATCTGCAATTAGTTTATGAAGTGCTTTTGTCTTGTATTAACTTAAACAAAACTCAAGAACTTGTTATATATTAATTCTTTTAATGATCGAACCATATTACAATGGTATTATAAATATACAGTAAATTCGCTGCTATAAACTTGGTGAGCGTGTCATGCTCAGATCGAGAGAACACGTCCGTCATAGTACGTGATGCATCTGTAACAAATAATCATTTTATTCGTTTGTATGGCAATGAGTGTTATTTATTATCATAGAGTAAATATTGATTCTTAAAGCTCCATTGTACTCAAATATCAGTACAATTTATTGATTTAAAAAACTCGGCAGGATACAACGAGAAACGTGTTTTGCATGATTTAATTTTTTTCTCAGAATCTATTGCGTGAAACAGGCTGAAAAAATTGCAGAGACGGGGAAATGTAGTTAAATTGGAAAGTATTTTTGTCAATGAATTTGGACATCAAATTCATATATAATTTTTTTTTAAATTCGTTTTTGACGTGATAACGTTGGAGCACTGTCCCCTAAATAGGCGTCTTATAAAATTCTATAATGTATATTTTTTCAGATTTTTAAACGATCTGGACGGTAGTGAAAAAAAATTAAACTAATTCTTTTAGTTGTAACGTGTAATTCCGTTGAAGTCTCGAAATCGATTTTCCGCAGCATTAGATAACTTTCTCTACACCACGAATATTACTCCGTTGTACACGAGAAAGTAAGAAGCTTACAGCCAGCAATGATCAAACTGCGCGGAACGTGGTCTCAATACCTCTCCAGAAGCAGAAAATTTCAATAGGTTTCTATTTATTTATTTATTTAGTCAAAAACAGTCAAAAACTGTATGTGACGTATGGTGGAGAAAATCATCTGCGCACGCTTTCTTGAGTTTTAGAATCCCATCCCAACAATTTAACTATTAATAGTTGAAAGATAAAAAATAATAGTTATAATAATAATAATAATAATAATAATAATAATAATAATAATAATAAGTTTATAAACGCCAGACATTAACATTTAAAAAACTGGATATTTTCGTTTAGAAAACTTATTTGTAACAGCAAAAGAACTACAGAACTGCAGAATTGATTTTTCTGTTTTGCTAACAAAATAGAAACTCACTCTAAACTCTACTACCACTACAAGTAAAAGGAAAGCTCAACAAAACGTGCGCATAGTGAAGCTACATTTACGTCCAGAAGCAAATCAAGGGGTCATCTCAGATATTGTCTACTGTAGTGTCACTCTACGGAGGGAGGTGTTCAGTTGCTACAAATGGCACACTTATGACCATAGGCCAAAAGCTGCACCGGCCCCATCAGACAGATCTCTGCTGGATCTGTGGAGAAGAAGGACATCGATGTAAGGAGTGCAAACCACCAACATTGTTGGGGCAGAAAACATTGTACGGCGCTCTGTAACATGCTTGCAAAGCTAAAGAGACAATGGAGCAAAAACTCCTACAAATAAACCTGGAAAAAGGTAGGTAGGCATAAGACCTACTCTTGCAAACGCTACAAAAAACAATAGATATAACCATAATATGTGAACAATGTGAGAAGGCTGACTCAAAAACAAGGTACCATGACTTATTAGGTAAATCAGCTCTCCTCGTTGCCTGAGAACCCGAAGATTTGACCAAAACACAGGAGCTTTGTTTGGATAGAAGAAAGTAGTATTATTTGACGTTTACGGGTTTGCAGGCCGTGGTCTAACGGAGACTTGTCCATACGTTTCGCCTGCAACTGCGGCAGGCATCCTCAGCGGCGTTGCTGGCGAGGGCGAAGTGTCCTACCTGGTCCGCGTGCTGACTTACGCTCCTGCTTTTTCATTTTTCCCCTCGTCAGTAGCCCTGGCGAGGCGGGAATTTATTTCAAATTTGGGTTACATTTACGCCCCAACCTTGCGGTTTATGGGGCTTGGGGAGGGCTTTAACTTAAAAATACTAACTATATCTAATCTTAATCTACTTAAAACTAAACAGTGCCTCTTTGGGCTCATCGTTTTATTTACAAGAATTATTGAAGGAAAAGTAACGTTCTTTATAATGTTCATGTTCTTAATGTTTTATTTTTGTTCATTCACTCGCTCATACATGCTTATTCTATATATACAAACTCATTTACTTACACATTCATGCCACACTTCACTACACTTTAACACTGCACTATTTACACTATATACACGCACTTAATTTTTCGCCACGGCGCCGACTTCACTCAGGCGTCCGTGGCGCCGTGACGTCTTCGAGACCGGGCGGCCAAGGCCCGGCGGGGCGCGTTTCCGCGTCTCCCACGCGGTTTCCGGCTTCATGGTACGCTCCCGCGGGTGTGGGGCCCGTATTTATAGTGGAGGGCGAGGTTCGGGCGCTCGCGCCTGATTGGGTCGCGTCAGCGGCGCTCGCGCATGATTGGGCCACGTCAGCGGTACTGCTTGGCTGCCGAGTTTTGGTGTACCGGAGTGCTGGGTACCAAGTACTGTTTAATATATCACTTTCTTCTTTTCTGTTGAAATTGTTTTTGTGTTTGTAAATCTCGATGGCTTCCGTTTGGAGTCTCTTCTAGTAGTGTGCGGTGGTGGAGAGAACATCTGTTGCTCCAAAGCGCATGTCGTGTCCGCGTCCCGACAGCGTGTGGTCGGCGGCTGCTGATGTATCTGTATGTCCTAGACGGCAGTTTCTTTTGTGTTCTTTTATACTTAAAATAGAGATTCGGACTACATAACGTGTTAGAGGAAATAATTTATTACATTTAGAGTCTAGATTTATCCACTTTTAGATACCATGGCCTGGCAACAGATTTTTTTCTGTCAAAAATTCTCCAAATCGTAATATCGTCGACCAAGATTTGTGTTTTTCAATCCACTCCTGTCACATATTATTAATATAAGCTCTAAATAACAATAGTGCCAGGAAACTTCCCCGTAGCTCTCTGGAGGTTCCATTTGCTTTGGAAGAAAAATTATGGTGGGTATGCAAGTAGTAACTCGCTGTAACTCGTTGGGTATGCAAGCAGAAAATATCCCGAATCTCCCGAATCTAAAAAAGAATTCTTCTGATTCAATTTCATTTCGACCTTATTGATGTTTTGTCTTTCCGTCTCTCACATGTGCCTCTATTAGAACTTCGCTGCTCTCACTACAAAATTCAGTACATTAAATTCAAATTCTCCATAACGCATTTCCTTACAATACTCTCAACACGGCGTCCTTTTGAAAGAGGAGAGAGAGAGAGAGAGAGAGAGAGAGAGAGAGAGAGAGAGAGAGAGAGAGTGTATCTATGTATGTATGTATGTATCTAACTTTGCGCTCCCTGCTCGGCACTAAAATTTAGCACTGGAGACTTAAGTTTTGCATGAGATAAGCGCCGCTTGTAGCCCTTCCATTGGTTATTAATTCTTCCTTTTACGTTACTGTCAGTTTTTGTCAACAGAGAAAGGTTGACAATCATTCGTTTTGGAAGCAATGGGATATTTTTTATGGAATATTTATTCCCCTTAGTGTTTTTGCGGAATTAAAACCAAATTATCAGAAAATGTATAAAAGTATTTTTACAGCAAACTCAAAAGATTTCCGAAAAATTATGGCAAGTTATTTCCATATTTCTAGTATTTTTGATCATTTTTCATGCGAAATAAATAAATGGAAGAAAACTGCATCATACACATTCTGCAACATACACATTACTCGTATTTAATGCATTACTATTTTTGCTTAATAAATTGCCTCTGCCTGTATGAAATATGAGGATTAAAATTTCAATTGCGTTTTGCTGAATTGTTCTACGTCTAATTGATGAGTAGAGGCACTTTGCAAAGCCCAGAATTTATTACATGCCTAAAAGGCTAATTTGTTGGCCATGAATGTTCGAAAAGCCGATCCGTGTGACCGAAATCGCTAAGGCTGTAGTACCGTGGCAATCTCGGGCCGAAGGATCGCTGGTTCAAGTCCCGCTTCGGGCATAGGTGTATTTGTGTTCGACCTGTCACCCCTTGTGATCGCTATATTGCTTCATTCAGTATACAGATAACCCTAACGTTAAATAAATAGTGGTCGCTAATGACCCTAGTTATTGCGACCTTAAAAAAACCTAGTGGTACTGAAACAGCACGTACTTTCTCGCCGTTGGTAATTGTTATGTAATAATATTTATACCCCAGTTTCTCTCCGAATGAACACATCTCAGACATCACTTTTGGTAAAATAGGAGTGCCAGGTTGGAATAAATGATTTATTTAATTTTGACAGAAATTCAGTGATTGGAGCAATTGATAATTCAGGTTATATTTGACTATTCCTAATAAACCAAGGTGATTTAATGATTTTACGTAAACATTTCTTTTCAACTGTTTGTAATAATTTGATTTGAGTCGGTGCGGAGTTGTGCAATACAGAGCAGGCATATGTTAGTGTAGAACGAATTATTTATTTAATTTTTTTATTATTTTTGATACTGATTTGTGATGCATAGTTTGAGGGTTAAGTTTCATTAGAGGATTAAGTTTTCTCAGTTTATCGTACACTTTATTGAGTAAATGGGGTTTCCAAGCCAGACTTTTATCCAATAGGATTCCGAGGTATTATACTGCTGTTCCGGAAGGGCGCCTTTGAACATAGGTAGTTTCTGATCTGGGCTCTCCGGGTGACGCCGCGTCGAAGGCTGAGGGGCCGACGTTTCGACCGACATGTCGCGGTCCTCTTCAGGACTGTACTGCGCCAGGATAACGGGCGCTCCGGTTTATGAAGCAGTTGGTCCAGGCTGTGATAAGCTGAGGTGACAACCGCGACATGTCGGTCGAAACGTCGGCACCTCAGCCTTCGACGCGGCGTCACCCGGACAGCCCAGATCATGACTCTGGCCGCGGAAGCCTACGATATCATGGGTAGTTTCTATTTTCAACTCTAGAGGTGTAGGCGGTCTGCGAAGGGTAAACATTTCACATAGCGACTTTTGTAGGTTTATATTTATACTCCAGACTTCTGTCATTTTTGTGAATTTTTCTATATCGGCTAGTAGGTATTCATAAGCTATATTAATGTGCTTGTTAGCTACGAAGTCAAACATGTCGTCCACATTGAAAGAGATCTCTGAGTCTCTCGGAGGCGTTAAACCCGTCCTAAATATGGTGGACAGTACGGGGGTAAACAGAAACTTTGAGGCACTCCTACTTTTATATTCCCTGAAGTCTCGAATGTAAGAAACGAACAAATAAATATGAAATAACACAAATTCTAACTTACGAAAGATCAAGCTGCCTCGAATTACGTTCACGAGCGCAGTATCTTCGGAGAGGGCGATCATATGTCTCGCCAAATAACAAGAAACTAGAGGTGTTACAAATAGCACATACTTTCTCGTAGTTAAGTTTCCTAATTTCCTTTGTGTGGACTGGCCTTACGGACTTGCTTCATTCTCCTGCCAGCTGCTATACATCCATATTTTCTCAACATTTCGCTTTCTTAATGGTAGAACCGAAATAATACTTTAAGAATATTAAAAAAGGCTAAAACCTTGTACTACATAGAAATTTTCATTGAAAAATTTGGAGCCGTTGTTAAGAAAATTGCGTTAAACCCAATTGCAGTTTAAATAAATTTATCTTTTTGTTTAAACCTTACTGTAAATCCGAAATTTTATGCTATTTTTAAAAGGAATAGAATGAGTTTTCAAAAAACGTCATTTGAAGTAATTTGAAGAACTTCCACTCACAAATTCAGTAATGTGTACAAATCCATTGGAAAGTGCATATTGACGGCCTGAGAGATTTTGAAAAAAATTAAATTTGTGTAGTTTTTGAAAAACAAAAAAATACTCCAAAATTTACATAATATTAAACAGTGGCATTACCACTATTCGTTGGAAAAGTTTGAAAAAAAAATTGGAACCGTTTTTGAGAAAATGGCGTTTGAGCGTTTCTGAAAACGCGTAATTTTCAGATCATTTTAACAAACAAAAGTTGAGTTTTCGAGAAACTTTACTTTTCATGACGTGGCTTTAAAGCACATGTACTCATAAATACAATAATGTGAAGAAATCGCCTCTAATGTAAATATTACCGACGTCAGAGACAACTCCCAAAAAATACATTTTTGTAATTTTTGAAAACACAAAATGATACACCAAAATAAACTTAACGTCATATTAAACAGTACAATAAGCACTATCTATTGGAAAAAATTGAAGATAAAATTGTGAGAAAATGGGAATGGAGCGTTTCTGAAAATAAGAGATTTTGAGCTGATTTTCACAGGAAATAGTTGTGTTTTTAAGAAACTTTATTTAACATTATTTAAAGAACATTTACTCAAAATGACTGCGCAAAACATTTTGGACTTACTCTGGACAGAAGACACACGAGGAAAAAACATATCAAGAATAAAAGAAAGGAATTAGACCTAAAACTTGTACGACTAAACTGGCTCTAGGGAGAAAATAATCTTTGAGCATCGCAGACAAATAATTGCGAACAAATCAATATTAAAACCAGTCTGAGCAAATAGCATACAACTTTGGGGAACAGCTCAAAATTCTGACATTGAAATATTACGCTTCCAGCCAATAGCCTTACGAAAATTTGTCAATGTCTTCTGGTACGTAACGAACGCAACATTACACGAAGATTTACAGATCCCAGCAATAAAAGAAGGACAAAATACCTACAAAGACTACATAACCATCCAAATCTCATCTTACTAGACAATAGTGTAACCACCAGACGACTTACACAACACCATAATTTAAACCATAAATTACATAAACACCAAAAATTAATAAATCGAATGAAAATTGATCATTTTAGAAATTTTGTGTTTTATGTATTTACCATTGTATATATCTATAATTATATATTTATCAAAACAAGTCAAAATTTAGTGCATCTTTTTAACTATTAATAATGCAGTATTAATGGAATACGGTCTCTGAACTTTACTTCTCTCAAATTCTAGTTTACACAAATGTATATAATTTTGTCAAATGTTTGTTCACAAACAAATTGCAAAATAAAATATAATGTAAACATTTTTAAAAATTCTCATGAAGCACTATTCATGTGTCCCTTTAAATACATCATTTGTCACTTCCCAACCAGTTACATAATAAAACTTAATGTTTTATAGATATTTTTAAGCTTCCTTATAATAGTCCTAATCGACGAGAAGTTATATAAAAGCACAAAATATGCGCATATTTGATATACTAAATATTATATCGTGGAGTCTTTAGAGAAAATGTCTTGGATAACTGACAAGACAATACATAATAATCTTCTACATATAAACGAATAGGGTTTCTCATTCCTAATCAATTTTGTATCATCTCTAAATTTTAGTTATCGTAAAGAGAAACTATTGTTCTAGGGAAGAAATCGGCGATTTTCCGAGAGAAAAATTCGTATTTTGTGGCCCTTGTTACGAGAATGTGGTTAAATATTGTTAATAGTGTGCTAAATAAATTTTATTCATCTCAGAAGACACGATTAGAGTTTATTTGTTGGTTATAGCTAATAATTTTATGAAATTTAATAACCTCCTTTCTGTTAAAAAGCTTATACAGAATAATAAGATATAAGAATATAAACGTTTTGCAACTTGACTAATATAACTATCCTTGACGAAGTAATTGAGGTTGCAAAATTTAGTAGAAATTTTAATTTTGCATTAGAAAATGGTGACAGAAACAAGTTATGTTTGCTTTTACTAAAGACCTAGAAACTAACGTGTTTAAATTACCTGAGATAGCTCGGAATACTGTGCGTTGTTCTGTGTCAAACAAGTTATCACAATTTATCAAAAATCGTGTAAAACACAATAAACAAGAACATTCCATCAAACATAATTTACATTTCACAGAAAGGTTTTTGAAACATCATCCTGGTATTAAGATGGCAATGTGGCAAAGGAGGATCATATGCGACTATTTTAAATGATGACTACACAAACAAAGTAGAAGAAAACTTCTTGGATATTGGAATATTTGCAAATAAAAACAAACCATCTATAAATAGTTATCTTAAAGTCATTCAAAACTTACTGAAAGAATGGAAAATTTGTTCCTAAACAACAGCTAAAGAATACAATCAAATTAATCCTACCACTCCCAATGTAGCTTTCGCATATGGATTGGTTAAAGTGCATAAACAAACTCTATCCATTTGACCTGTAGTTTCATCAATAGTAACCGTTGTGACACCATTCAAATATTCGACAAACGAATTCGCCGCCGCCACCGCTGACGACACCAGCTTCTCCAGCAAGAGGGGTGTAGAAGAGGTAGGGGGGGTCTCCCTACCGTCCGTTGTGACGTCACGGGGGCAGGAGGGAGGCGAGAGACTTTTGTCGTTCGTCAGACGTCGTGGAGTGAGGTTATGTTGAGAAAAAGAGGTATTTGTACTGTACATTTTGTTTATACATTATAGATTGTGATCAGTGCTTCTGTTGATAGAATGTACTGTATTGGAAAGACACAGCTTCTGTTAAATTGAAACTATA
The DNA here is from genome assembly GCA_011170035.1 of Teleogryllus occipitalis. Classification (NCBI taxonomy): domain Eukaryota; kingdom Metazoa; phylum Arthropoda; class Insecta; order Orthoptera; family Gryllidae; genus Teleogryllus; species Teleogryllus occipitalis. Next base: position 13,320 of record BLKR01006964.1, on the reverse strand, counting down.
AACATTCAGTGGAGATGTTTAAAGAAGACAGTGCAAGAAGCTTATGTCAGTGCTAATGTAATAGTCACTACAATAGAGGCTATTGTTTATTTTTGATAAGCAGATGCTGCTGATAAGCAGATGCATTTGTAAGCAGATACTTACAAATCGAGTTGGCTTGTGCAATGGCACGTAGACCAGGTGATCTGCAACAAAGTGTGCGCAGCCTTCCCAATTTGAAAGCTCGGGGTAGGGCAGTCTTGTTGGACGAATCGTGGTGCATACCATTTTCTTCCGAACAAAACAAGGTTATTACATAATGTTATTATATTTATTATGTTACTTTAATGAATTGCAAATTATGCATTGATTAAAATTAAGATTGTAATGATATGAGACATTCATATTTATGCTTCATCTTTGCTTGTATCATTCTCTTAAAGTGTGCAAGACTGATGATTTATCATGTTGTAGATGTTAAGACTGTCATTGATCATGCAGAAGCTTTAGTATGATATAAGAGTCAGAATGTGTTACATTTCTACATTTATTTCAGCACAATATTTAAACACTTGTAATTTTAAGAAAAGGTTCATGTTGATCTCTGAGGTGATAACATGTGTTTGTCATTCGTACTTTATTTTCTAGTTTAAATGCCTTTGTGGTGTTGACACGGAGACTGAACAGTGTTCTGAAGAGACAGTCACTTGCTTCATTTTTTGTCCTCAAGGTGAGTTGTACTTTAAGGGTCATTTAACAGAAAAATAACCTGCAATGAATGCTGCACTTAAAAATAATTAAGAATTCAATTTGTGTTTTTAATGCTTAAGCACCAGTTTGATAGTGCAATAAGGTATGTGATAATATTGATTAAACATTACATCACTGTCATGTCATTCTTTACTTTTTGAAGTCTGATTAGTGCTAATGTTCAATTCTTGCTTTAGTCATAAGAAAACTAGTAAATGGATAAAATGATTGTCTCCAGAACAAAACAAAGTTTTGTTTATATTAGAAGAAAACTTGTTGTTTTTTCTTGTTTTTTTGCTTTTTAATATTGTACAATGTTTGTTCTTTTTGTTATGGGTGTTTATGGAATGGCAATTTGTGTCTTGGTAAATGCTCAAGGAAACGTCCAATTATAAATGTTCTGTGACTACGACTTTGTGTTATTTTTTTACAAAATCTTCAAAAGCGCGAGCCCCAAATCCCTGAACATTTCACACCCAGCCTGAGTAAAAGGTCACAGTTGTTTATTTCCTTTCTAAACTTGTAAATCAAATATTGAAACCATTTATTGACAACGATTATACATATGGCATCAGAAATTGTTTTGACATGGTGATTAAATTAAATGGCTTAAAAATGAGTCTAGATCTGAGCCTGACATCTTTAGATGTAATTGCCATGCTCCCATCTATCCCTCACAAATTAATTTTAAATACTATTCCAGAAATGTTATCCAATAATTCCAGGCCTCTTAGTATATCTTCTGAACAAATACTTATTGCTGACAGAGCCATTTTAAATAACATAGAAATTAAATTTAATAACGAAATTCATAGTCAGAAGGATGGCACACCTATAGGTGGTCCATTAAGTTCCTTTTTTACAGAGTTAATAAATTTAACAACTTTAACAAGTTTTGAAAACGAAAATGTGAATCTTCGATAAGTTGACGACACTAATTATTTTACCTAATGATTTTATTGATGCTTTATTACAGAACATCAATACTTATAATCCAGATATACAATTTACATTAGAAGTAGAACAAGGACCAAGCACCGACGTTTTAGACATAACCATTTTTCGCAAAAATAGTTTAATTACAAATTGGTACATAAAACCTGAGTATGCTGGTTTAATCTAATTTTTTTTGTTGATTTCGAGATTTAAACAGAAATACAGGTTTTGGGGCCCCCTGATACCGAAAATAAGTTTTTATATCGTCCGTCCGTCTGTGTTCGTCCGACTATCTGTCCATCCGTCTGTCTGTCCCTCCGTGCGTCCGTCTGTGAACACTGCTAGCGTCTAAACAATAATACGATCTTTTCCAAATTGAAGAAACCCCTGTGCATGTGGCCCTAGTCGAAGTTTTGAGATTTTGAAAAACATTCTTTAAAATCTGTGGCTACTTTACATGAAGACCCCCCGAAAAATTTGAAAATTTTCTCAAAAACGGCTCCAAATGTTCTCCTTAATTTTCTTGCAAGAATACTGTATACTCCACTTCTAAAGGGGGCGGAGGTCCGATTTTCACGGTTAACTCTTAATTTTCGAAAACTGCAAAAGTTTGAATTGTTTCTGCGAATTTCTACAACTATAAAATTAAAGAGAGAGATTTTTCCTTCAAATGAAATTTGTGATCTATAAATAATTCTTTCATTTAAGGTCATATAAACGTTTTTGAAACGTTTAGTAGTTTTCATGCAATAGTGCGTGCACTATTTGCAGTTTTTAAAAAAATATTAAAACAAGATTTTCTCAAACACTTCTCTAAATGTTTTCTTTTAATTTTTACTAGGGTTGGTGCCAAATGTGCCCTACGCAATGACATAAACGCCATAAAGCTCTATTATTTTGTGTTTTCAAAAATTACAAAAATGTAATTTTTTGACCTGTCTCTCATGTTGGTAATACTTACATTAGAGGCGATTTCTTCACATTATTATATTTATGAGTACATGTGCTTTAAATAAAGTCTCATAAAAGTTCTCGAACACTCAACGGTCATCTGTGAAAAGGAGCTCAAAATCTCGCTCAAACGGCATTTTCTCGTAAACAGCTCCAAATTGTTTTTTCAAATTTTTCCAATAGATAGTGCTAGTTGCGCTGTTTAATATGACGTAAAGTTCCTTTTTGTGTATTTTTTTTTTTCAAAAATCACTCAAATGTATTTTTTTTAATATCTCTCACGTCATAATACGAGTATGCACATTTTAATGGATTTGTATACATTATTGCATTGGAGTGAGTGGACGTTCTTCAAATGACTTTAAATAATTTTTTTCAAAAACTCAATAGATTCCTGTGAAAAATAGCTTCAAATTTGGTTTTTGTAGAATTGCTTAACGCCATTTTCTTAAAAACAGCTCCTAATTTTTCAATAAAAATTTCTACTTAAGAAAAAGTTTTAGGCTTCTATAATATTATTAAAAAAGATTTCGCTTCTACTATTAGGAAACTGAAAAGTTGAGAAAATTTCAAACAATAGTACTCTGGGCTGTGATGGCAGCAGGGAAGAAGGAGGGGCAAGACTATACAATACCAGTCCACAGCACGGAAATTAGAAAACTTTACTACGAGAAAGTCTGTGCCATTCTGTAGCACCTCTGGTTTTAATGAAATTTGATACTCAATGATACAACTTGAGATAAAGTGCAATTTTTCGGAAATACTCATAAGAGCTACATTGATAATAATTTTCCTTCAAACATAAGCAATTTTCAGCAATTAATTTTTTAAATTTCTTTAATTTTTCCTGGGATTGAACTAATGTCGCTTGATAGATGATGCAGGTCTTATTTTAGTTCATTTCTCCAAATTTTTGGATATTGAAAAATTGGAAGTATTGCCGAAATATGAGCTGTTGAAGCACTGCTAGTTCAGTGTTAATATGTGACGCATAAGCACTGTCACACCATACTGACAATTGTTTCTCACAATCACCAGCTACGTATGGTGCAGTTGTAACCTACAATATGATTGTTATTCCATTTTTGATGCTGGAAGTATTGTATATCACATAGTTATCTTTATTACGTATAATAGGACGGAAAAATTTGAGGGACAACAAAGGAATTCTGAGAAAAAACATCTTGGGAGATCGGAAATTTCTTCGAAGGTTGTCAATGTGCATGTGACAAAATTCCGAAACGTCTTTCTAAAGAAACTGCAGAACAGGTCATTAAATTGATTTTACCATTGAGTCCTTGAAGACAGTTGTGACAGCCAATTAGGTGACGTAGAAGGTAATAAACATATTCTTCATAACTACAGGCCCCAGAAAAGCTATCATTTTTTTGTAATCTATGAAACACGTAAATTAATACTAATGAGATGTTAAGATAAAATTTAAAATTCCTTTCTTAGAATATTCAGCACTAAATTTGTTCACAATAACTAGTGATAAAACAAACGCGTCTACTTTCTGAATTATTTATGATTTTCGTTGTTTTTTTTAATTAAGAAAGCTCATAGAGAAGGGTACGTGCACCCTTTGTTAGTCTCCTTTACTCCATTCGTGGAAAATAATTAAAGAAAAAAGTCTACCATTTTTTGAGAAATTCTTTTTGTAAACACCTTTAAATTCAAGTATAAATTACGCGAACACTACTAGTTTCCTCAAAAAGTGTGCATGACGTTTTTTAATTATCTAATTTTTAGAACAAATGAAGAAAATAATTGTTTCGTAGTTGCCTATATTTCATGTAAACTTTGCGGAAACTAGTCATACTATGTAATTTTTCGTTGAGTTAACTAAACATGCTCTTTATAATAATTAATTATAATAATTTATATAATGTTACGACGCCGCTTCCTTGCTCTGGATGTGATTGACGCCGGCCCGGGCGTAGCTCAATCGATCAATTGGATGATGGAAGGAAGTTGTGAGAATGGTCTTAATTAAATTGAAGTTGTGCTAGATAAATAACTGTGGGCTTTATTTCTGACAGGTGTCAGAGAAGTTACATTGAGATTTTGAAGTTGAATTGGTCCTGCCTAATGAGCTCATAAAAAAAAGATAAGATTAAATTGAATAAAATTAATTTACAAAGGGAGTCCTTATTCCTAATTACAAGAGCCACTGCGCGGCAACGCTTACATGCGAGAAGTTTTGTAATTAATTTTTTTTTCTTATTTGAAAGTTCAAAACGCTTGAAGAGCAACCCGTGCATAGTTTTACTTGGCCTGGTGGCGAGAGAAACCAGCGCTCCAGCGGCGGGATTCCCTCGGGTCGGTGACCTCAACAGCTGGCGGCGGCAGCTTTGGCAGCCGGGACCGCGGCACAGACGGCGGTCGCAGGATGGACGGCGTCAGGCCGCGTCTGCTAGAGGAAGCCCGTATTGTCGGGGCCGTCTCCACCTCTTGATGACGATTAGCGGCGACTCCGCATCAGGTATCGGTTGGCAGCGGCACCGTAAGATGACGAAATAATCATGGGCCGTTTTGCGCACCGTGGCGCGATGATCGCGCATCAAAACACCGACAATCTCGGCGGAACAGCCTGAAGCCTAAATAGCACTCTTCACTATGCGCGAGCCTCGTGAGAAGCTCCCTGACCGAAAATTAGGTCAGAAGTGTGTGCGCGAGCCTCGTGCGAAGCTTCCTGCCCGACAATTAGATCAGAAGTCCTTGTTGAGTTTTGGCTCCGTACGTGTGTGCCCTTTGGTTCCCCCTCCCCAAATTACATACTGGCTCTTGAAATTACTCCTTCCCCCGCCATTTGTGCTCTGATTGGCTTAAACCTATGGCGTCGTAGCTAATACTTCACCAATCAGATGTCACGATTTCCTAAAACTTTCCGTAACTTGGACTTTTTCCCTCTCACTCTATCTCCAGGCGTGTGCACTTATGCAATAGACGTTTTCATAACACTCCTTTCAACAAACAAAGTTAATAAATGGGCCTGTACTTCCCAGTCGGGGGTTCACCTGCGGGGAATTTTCCGCTCCGAAAACAGTGAGGCATTCATAAGAAGGGGGGCCTCGTGGACGCGCAGCTGTGGGTCGTAAATCCCTTTAGGGACGGGCGATTTCGGAGGGGGCCCTTTCAGCGGCGGTCGCGGGGGGCGGTGGCGGGCGCCGGCGTGTCCTGACACGCAGTTCTCTGGTTCACAAATACTTTTCCTCTGGTACATCATGATAAAAATAATAATAATAAGATCGTGCCGCCACAATAATTATCACAACGTTTATTGCATGCGTGCAATTAAAACTACGCCGTGCAATTAAAACATCACAACTACCAATCAGAACTCAGAAAAATTATCAAAATCGTAAAATTGTGTCTCTATAACCAGCACCCTCTCCACACAGGCCTCGGTGCTACGTCATTTCCGAACTGACTACGTCACTACGAGTAGGTATATTGAACATTTTCTGTAGGGGCTTTGGATATTCTCGCAAAACTGATTCTCACTCTCAGTATCGTGGTGTTCGTTAGTTTCGTTGTGCTTTACTGGTACTAAGGTTCGCGAGACCGTGTTTCTGTGTGAAACAGAGTTTCGAAAATGGTTTTTTCGTGTTGTGTTCCAAATTGTAAGGGAAATTATCCAACGGGACCGAAAGTGCAAGTGTTTTCGCTTCCGTGTAAAATTAAGAATGCAGAAATGAGAAGGAAATGGCTCAGCGCCGTGCCACGTGATTTTACACCTTCCAATTATACAGAGGTAAGCATCTTTTAGTGTTATTAAACATTTTATAGAATTATTATGTACATTCAAATATTTCTTTTGACGTTATATTTGTGATAGATGCACGTTTTATACACATTTGTCTCAAGTACTAAAAGTGAGGTTAAGTGTGTAGTTTGTTACAGGAATTAGTGTTGCGAAATGAGAAACCGATTCGTGTACTTTAGAAATGACTACAATTGTAGTCGATAAATATGAATTTATTAACTTTCTTAAAACTCATATGATACATTTTTTGTACATTTAATATTTCCTCAAATGAAAATAGTTCTGTCGTGCGCGTAGCTCTATAGTAAAGAACTGAAATATTTAAACTCTCGCTACTTATAAATTTACAATGTTAGTTTCATAGGTAGTAAAATGTGTTGAAGGTGGCTAATGTAAGATGTCCATATTAATATAGACATGTGAATAGAGAGAAATCTTCATACACTCTAGTAATTTCTTTAATATCATTAACAAATTCTAAATTTTTTATGCAATATTCAGTATCGTATTTAAGAACAAGTGTCATAATAAAATTTAAATATTTACAAAAAGCATACATGGGAATACCAATATTGTGTGTTTTATATTTCAATTCCCTGTGTATTCTGACAAATTATATAGCAATTAATAAAGATAAAATGCTGAAATTAGATAACCCAGTAGTAAATTAGTATTTTCTGTTTTATTAGAAAATACTCTCTGATCTACTACCGAAAATTAATCAGCTGAATTGTATGTGCGTACCTACGCATCTTCCGCGTACCTGATTGTATTATTACAACTTCAATATTTACTTTTATAACTACGGTAACTATTAATATTTGGAATAGTACATTTAAAACCTAGGCACGATTAGCACGTAGGCCGTTCGGCGTGTAACCTTGCGTTATTAGGTAAAACAGCGCTTGCCTTCTAGAGGTGACGTCACGACAGAGCGCCCAGGCCTTAGTGGAGAGGGTGCTGCTATAACACAGCGGTAGCCAAGTTATTTCCAGTCGGCCATGAAACATGATCAAAAATGTACATCGCAGATTACGTACGTCAAAAACATAATGAACGAATAATACAAAATTATAGACGAATAAGTATTACTATTCCTTTGACACTCGTGTTTATATTTATAGTAGAATAAGTTAAATAAGAAACTCTTACCCTGTGTCATTCTTGGCATCAATCATCCTAACCCGGAAGTCGCTCTGTATTGAACATATATGTTTACTTCACCTGTTTGAACATCTCGCAGTCGTCTGTGTTCTTAAATCCCAGTATGTCACACTAGTATGACAATCTTCTGCAGCTAGATGTATAACCCTTTCTTCAGTTGCACTTCAGCCACAGATTCATGCAGGAACTTGGGAATTTCACCTGTGACACCTAGAATTATTGGTATAATCGTCACCATTTTTTACTGCGCTCCACATTCCCTTTTTCTCTTTCGCTAGAGGTTGCTATTATAGAATTTTCTCACTAGTTTTCTTCTGCGTATTGTGAGCTATCGGGACAGCGACGCCTTTCAGAAACACCTTTTTTTGTCATGCCACACAATGTCCGGTTTATTAGATGATGCAGACTTATATATTATGAAGGACCCGTTCACGTACATTTTCTGATCACTTGTATCAATGGCTGGTTCAAGCACTTGCAGTACGGGGTCCGCTTAACCATCAGAAGGTTATTATTGATCTACTGTTGCTGATAAATCAATTTACACCGTAATGTTATTTTGTATATTTTGAGGGTGCTAGAAATCTGCATCCGCTTGTTTATGTGTTCTCTATGTTCCCCACATAGCCGACATTTATCATCAAGAATGTTGGAGTTTTCCAGGATAAATTTACGGTAACTTATATTCCTGAATAGCTAATATGAAACCCTCTGTTTCAACATAAAGTTCTCCTAAGCACATCCAAGTTTTGTGCTAGTTCGTTAATAAGTCAAAGGAAAAATAAGATTATTTTCTCTGGAGCAGTTACACTAGCCTAATATCGTTTGCAATACTGAAAAATCTGGAATTTTTTCGGAATGTTTGCACTATTGCAGTAATATCTTAGCACATTCATAAATTAAGTTCTGAAAGAGATATCCAATAACATTTTCACAAATTGTGACGTACGACTGCATGAGATGAGATGATTTGTCGGTCGTAAATAACTAACACCAGCAAGAGAAGGAAACGATAACTTCAACGAAGTTTACAATAATAACAACAAAACTTGCTTGAGGTCTTTTACGCACAACAACGCACAATGACTGCTCGAAGGAAGCATTGTAAGCACTGACACTGATAAACTAGAAGAGGGGTCTCTCTCCCAAGGTGGTCAACGATTCCTCAAAAGAAATTGCACAACTTAAATGTACTACATTTTTAATCAACAAACTTAATTTAAAAGGAAAATAAATTACCCAGTCCGCTTAAATAATGTATTCTATATTTTCAAAACTTTGAACACTTTCAATAGCGCGCGAATTCATAAAACTAGGATACGAAATTGAGAAGACAGAAAATTGGTTAGTCTATTGCCCTCGCGAGTTCTTCAAAGCCACTGAAGAAATCGCCAGCATCTGTAAGCCTGTGACGCTTTCTATGTATCGTTACGGTACTAAACCACACGGGGAAAGATCTATGCTCGTATTGTTGACGTGTAGGGAGGCGCGGCCAGCCAGAAAGCTCGTGCTGTGCCGAATTCCACTCCTCCAGAGGATGACGTCGGTGCGCTGGTTGGCTCCCAACCAGACTCCAGCGAGAGCGCTCGACAGGCGCACTTTGATTTCATAATAATTTCCTATATCTATATGCTGGAATATTTCAATTACCGAATGAAAATAAATGGAAAACATATTTCATAATATATAAGAATTTAAGTATTATCTAGGGAATGACCACGAATTTAATTACTGAGCCCTCAGTTTTCATAAAATACTCAGTTTTAGAACTATGAGGTAGTGATTACAACAGTAATACCAACAATAATATCTTTACTGTGTTAGAAAGATAGTTTCTTGTACATGTGTGATTACTAGACATCGGATGTTTAAGGAAATGCCTATTTTTTTCTAGAGAACTTATTTAAAGGCTGATGTCCACGAATCATGACAAATGATGACGTACGACGAAGTTTTATAATGCTTATTTTTGCTTATTTTAGCATAAATGCCTATTTTTTGCATAAATACCTTTTTTAGGACTTTTTTGCCTTTTATTTATTATATTTATATACAACGCTAAGATATCGGAAAATCGGCGATGGTCCAACGTGACCATTTATTACGAAACCATCAATTCACGTCTTGAAATTTAAAATTACGAGAGAATTCCTAAAAGTGTACCAACTGATTTTTCTCCATTTCATAAATATTTCATAAATGCCAGCCATGATCTGATTACATGTACGATTCATAATACACCTAGGGAACCGAAATTTTAAGTGGAAATAAATATGAATTCCCAGAAGGTTTCAAGTGTTGCTAGTGTTGGATGCCAGTCACATCGTTCAGATATCCTTCTCCGCATTCTAACCGATTTTGTCTCCAAGTCATCGCAAATTTGAAATTGTGATCTTTGAAGTAACTGGTAATATGTAAACATTACTGGTTAATGGAAACTATTCAGAATAAAATGAAGAAGAGTTGTAAATATGTAAATCTAGTTTTACATTAAAATATACGAACTGGTTTTGTGCATTTAAGTTTACAGAATAATATAGACAAAAATTACAATTTTTCCATTATATTCTGTATGTAACTTATGACAGTGCCTTTTTTCTCCTTATTATTGACTTTTTCAGTGCCTTTCTAGGCGCCTAAAAGACGATTTTTTAGTGCCTAAACATTCGATGTCTAGTGATTACTCGCCTTCCATAGGCTGGGTTCCGGTACTTCTCGTTACTTTTGAAGGAAATGCAAGCGAACAAAGCTGTCTGCAGTTCTGCAGCTCTCAGAGAGGATATAACGATGAGCCGCAGTCTACCTGCGCCCTGAGTTGGTTCGGAGTGGAGGATAAGAAACAGTGAGAGCTCAACCGAGAGCGAGCATGTGCGTGTGTGGGAGAGAGAGGGGGGTCGGGAGAAGGGGAAGAGAGATTACGGCTACAGGGTCATTGACGCTGCGTCCGGTCCTTGCGAGTCGTGTGGCAGGGGCACAATCCTTTGAGCCGGCTGGTGTACCACAAGGCTCTCTCGGAGCACCGGCGACTGCTCCCATTGGTAGGGCGGAAGCTGTCGCCCCACCCCCAGCAGAGAGCTTGGATTGGCGCTCACAGCGGCGCTGATGGCCTTCAGCAGCTCGCGCCGGGGCCTCGTTAGCGCACTGAGCAGCACTCCCACGTCTGCAAGAGCGCGGCGCGTCACCAAAATGCTATCGACTTTTCTTTATTTTTTTTTTTAATTTGTTGCATCGTTGTTGACGCAACACGCCTCTTAACCCTTGTTGAATGTTGAGCGCTTTTCCTGGCGTAATCCTCCGTTACCAAGTAATTCCTGTACTGTATTTTTCGAGTCTCGTCACGTTGCAGTCAGTCAGTGCCTTTTATCCCTTCGGCCAGGGGCTCGACGCCGTTAGATCCCGGGGTTCCTGGGCGGTCACCCAACCAGGAATCCGCGATTCTCGAATTCGCTTACGTTCGTGACTTCACGGAGCGTAGTAAACAAATTCGGCTATCGCCGCCGGCTTTGCGAATTTTAAGTAAAATTTTATGAAGTGGCGATCAGCTTTCCATTAACTATTATTAGAATAGTAGTGTTTGAATTTAACTTCTATTTACATTAAACAATTAATGCTGAAACTCGAGTTTAAGTGACAAGTAAAATCTTTTCTGCTGTTTAACATTGTGACTACAACTAGAAACTGTACTAATCACCAAACTATAAGTGCTAATCCTACTACACATACTTTCTCGAATTATTTCTAAGATTTTCAATTTTAAAAAATTCAGAATATTCAACGAAAAATATACTTTCGCCAATTTTTGGCGACTTTTATTCGAAGAAGGATTTTTTTTCAATTGGAGAGGTTTTGGGGGAAATTTCTTGGATAAATTGCATTAACTTTAACTAGAAAGTACGTGAAAACTACCTTCTTTAAAAAAATTGTGCACGACCTTATTAAAGTTTTTGAATAGATTTCGTTTATGAAAAAATCTTGATAATGATGATAATTTTCGAAAACACAGGGAGTTCCAAGCAAAACCAGCACCCTATTTAACGTCCTATCCTACATACGAAGAAAAAATTAAAGAAACGATTGCGAGCCGTTAAAAAAAACGTATTTGTTGAAAACGTGTCTACATTTTACGTAAAAGTAGGTGATAACTACTCACATTTTCAAAAAATTGTACATGATCCTTCTCTGGCTGAGTATACGAATGGTTTGAAAGTGAACTGTACAATAAGATTGGATTATATACATAGCCGGATCCCTAAGAATATTCAGTAGAGTAATTTCATTGAAATATGGTCGCCGAAATATGAAAACCGGCCTCGTGCCGTTAGATCCCAAGGTTCCTTGCCGATTATCCCACTAGGAACTGGGGATTTGTCCTTAACAGCTACACTGTTATATCTTAACAGTTAACGTTTCGTAACTGTTATACAAAATAAGTTATTTCGTTTATCCTGTTATCGGTTGAAATGCATAGACCTGCAATTCACTGGGCCTAATCCGAACTACTAAAAGTTTTTATGGAAACCATTCTTTACGATAACAGTTTCACTGCAGCTAATCAACCATGATTTACCAGTGTTCAAATTATAGATTCATTAATACATAATTCGTCATTATTACACACCATGTGCCATAATATTTTTATATTTTATTTTATACACTACAATAAGAAGTTTGTCCTTTAAATTAAGTCCGTCCAGTATGTTTGTTAACTTATTTCTCACCCATTGCTTTTTATGTGAGGTCAACTAATATTTCCCTAGGTCCGATAAAATAAAATGAGTTACGGTCAAATAACTTACATTATAACACTTGATATACAACTGTCATTACCACTTTATCTATAGGTAAGCAAAAACAGTTTCTCTTCATTACTTTTGGCACCCGTCACTTCACTATGCACGTTGTATATTTGCAAGAATATTTCAAATCTGAACTCGAATCACTTTTATTTTAGTAATATTCTATACACATTTGCTACACATTATATGAATTACTATTCATCCTTGGCAGTTCAGCCAGGCTCGTTCATACCAGCTGCTTCTCTCTCCAAACATGTGTAGGAAAGTAGCAAGTAAGCACAAGCTTTACGGTGCTACCAACATTATTAGTTTTGCGTGGTTTATCTCTTAGCAGTCGCTACAACTGCTTTAACTCTTAGCAGTCTGCCATGTTAGGTTGCTGGTCATGGACCTGTTACTTTTCAACTGTTATTAACTACGCTAGCAGCTACTACGAGTCAACTGTTATTGTGATAAGTTATTGAAGAAAAGCTGTCAAGCCCATCTCTACTAGGAACCCGTGATGTGTCGAGTTCGCTTATCCTTCGTGACTTCTCGTAGGTAATGAATTCGGCTAGTGGCGCCGGTTTAGCGCTCGTGGACTTTCAGTAGAACTACCCCAGCATTTGCCTGGATGAGTGAGGAAAACCACGAAATCCCCTGTCAGGATGGCCGGCACGGGGATTAAACCCGGGCTTTCCGAGTGCGAAATCAGCGCGCGACGCTCCGAGCCACTTCGCTCGGTGGGCAAAAATTGGGGCATTGGTTTAAAAGTTGGGATCAAAATTTAATATGTTGTCATGACCGCACAATTTAAATACACGTTATATAATATGCACTTTTAGTGCCAATATAGAACTGCTATAGAATAGGACTTTGATTTGTAAAAAGGCACACAAACTTACATGACGAGCAGACATGCGTCCGTCCCCCTCTTCCGTCCCTTCTAAGTGTGTGTGTGGTGTGTGTGTGTGGTGTGTGTGTGTGTGGTGTGTG
>BLKR01006963.1:0-46593 GCA_011170035.1 Teleogryllus occipitalis | reverse complement strand
TGGCTTCTTATTGTGCTGAAGATCTCGGGTTCAAATCCTTGCATGCACTACTCATTTTTTATTCTGTACATTAGAATATGTATCTGACAAATAACTTTGAAATCAGTTGTAGACGTGGAATTTTATATATCGTTTTGCTTTTCAATAATTATATATTTTTTTGTCTCTCAGCCGTGTCTCTCTCGTTTCCTTAAGGTTTATTAGAAGAATGAAGTGTTAGTAGTGTAAAAGTTGTAATATATTACGTAACCGTTACCAATAAAACAAGAAAATAAGACCGTTTTTTTATTGTTTGTATTGGTAGTCAGATGAATAGAAAGTGAATAACTGCGTCAGTGGTAGGTGCTTTTTTCAATTAAGTATTTTCGAGAATCGACTAATTATCAGCTGCACTGAAACACTTATTTTCCGAAAGAAAGCTGTAACGGCTATTCAAGCCAGCAGTGTAATTTTTGTTATCCTAGCTGGGAAGCGATAACCGAGCAAGTGGCAGCAGCTCAGGATTTGGCAACAGGGCATTGGACACAGGAGGCCTGTGGCCGCCGCTTGGCCCTTTAACACGAGGATGGTTTCTTCATTGTAGGGAAGAAAGTGAGAGGGAATTATGTGAGCTTATTGCACTCGTCGGTCACAAATCATGTGCGATCGCGCCATGTGTCTGCCTGAATTTTGACATTTGCAAACACGTTAGGAACGTATGTTAGCACGGTGTTTAAAAAATCTGTTCCTCAATGCTTCTGTGCGAAATTGGTTGTATTTTGATCTGTACGAGAATTCGTAAACGTGTTTTAAATTAAAAATTTCACAAAACAATATGAATATCGTCATCCATTTTTAACATGAATAAAGTAATATATTTACCGAACAGAAACGTGAATTATGAAGATAGAATATTAACAAAAGAATTGGGATCCCTTAGACCAGACTTGTGCATCAATCAAATGTCCAGTAATGAAAATAGGTCGGACATTTAAGCGGTAAATATTCTTATATTTGGTGCCCTCCCTGGTTACTAATCTGGTCACCCTAGAGGCGCCACTAGATCATAGCTACCTTAAAACACTAAGAAAACAAATTCATTCACTTCTTAAATTCCCTAACATTCGCTGATCGCATATGACCCTGTAGGTCATATGTGGTCAGTTATGGGATTGAAAATAGAAAATACAGTTTGTCTAATAAAAAAATATTAAACATGCATGTCTGAGAGACCGAAGTTTAATTGACCCTGCGACTACGGCAAACGTTGCTGAAATCTATGTTGCAAAGACTAGAGACAATAATCAAAGCAAATGGAATTCATACCCAGTATTAAATAACATAATATGTTTTGTTCAACAGGTGTGTACAAAGACTTTTTAAGCTTACAAAAACGGCCATTTTATTTTGTTTCCAAATATCAGAGAGTTGGTAACATTTTGAACTTTTGTAATATAAGGGAATAAGAAGAGTATTCTTAATTTCTAAACTTGATATCTTTATTCTTTCTAACATATCGTTCGTATTAGATTCGTAGAAGTTTCTGCTAGAGTTTTCTAGTTGTTTGCAAGGCCGTCCTTTGGCCTAAGCAACTGCCATGAGTCCCACCTTCAGACGGGGACATAGATAATTGAAATAAAATACAATAGGATCCCCAATAAATTTGTATTACACTCTTAAAGCCCATAAATATGTAAAGGCATTTTTTATCATTTTTACTGTTTAAATAGCTTCTTAAATATCGCAGGATTATTGATAAAAGTGATCAATTCCAAAAATTTGTGGTTTTGGATAAAATGCATTTACAGGTATCTAAACCTTCCAAAAATCGTTCGTTTCTTCGTTTTTCATAGTATTTATTAATTCTATTTTCATAGTAATTCATAGTAAATTTCATAGTTTCATTTCATAGTAAATTTCATAGTAATTCTTCGTTTTTCATAGTATTTATTGTAATGCTACATCTTCCAAATTATTATCGTTTTAACATTAGTTTAATTGTATGTTATTTAATTGGTCAATTTTCGCAAAAAAATTTGCAATTTTTTCAGTTGTGGGAAGACGCTAGAAAAATCCAAACTTTTGCAATTTTTGAAAATCCTGTTAACCGTGAAAATAGAACCTATGCCACTTTTATAAGTGTATTTTGCTCTGTTATTACAATAAATTTAAAGAAAAAAAATTGAGCAAAACTTTTGAGAAAATTTCGAGAATGTCCATGGGGCTTGATCTAAAAACCCCCAAGTTTTAAAGAATGGTTTTCAAAATTTCAAAGCTTCAACTACAGATAGATGGACAGATGTTTCTTCAATTTGAAAAAAAATCCTACGCATGGTTTAAGCGATAGTAGTGTTCACAGACGGACAGACGGCGGGCGTTTCGCTTGCAATTGAGTTTTCGGTATCAAGGACCAACAAAATAGGAATTCTGGCTACATCACATATTAGAGGACTTTTTCTCTTAATTAAGCAACTGCATTTATCCACTTTTTCGTTATCAGGATCCGGCAATGAATTTTTTTCTGCCGAAAATCCACCGTTTTTTCGCGCAGCATTACATAACTTTCTCTACATTACGTATATTACTCCGTGTATACGTAGGTATGCAAGAAAGTAAAAATGATATTTCATTAAAATCTGTCTCCTATTTATAATATACTCGTATAACTGTGTTCAGCATGCTCTTAATAATTCACTTGACCACAATAAGAGCATCAGTTAATCCCATACTGCAGTTAAGTGAATCATTTTTTCGTCTACGTTTCTGCATTCCACGAAATTTGCTAAAACTTGAAAATTAATAATTTGTATTACTGTTTCTTATATTAACTTCATATTATTATATAATAAGTTTGGCTAACTTAAGATAAACAAATGGAAGAAAAATAAATAAAAAGCATATCTGGCCCAGTTAACCAAACTGTCCTGTATATCACTACAAGTAACTGGAGTTATTTTCTGACGTTAACTATCCACTCCACACAATTTTGCGTAGTGTAACGATTATGGACAATGTACTGAAATTACATATTATAATGTTCTAACCGAAGTGCTAGCAGTACGTTTTTTCGAAATTTTGATTAATAAAAACTAATGGCGGCATGCATGGTAATTGTCTAGTTTTTTGATATTACAATTGTTTGGTGATGCAATCACCAGAATAACATTCCTAAAAAAACTATTAATTTTAACTTACTTTCATTGAGCGAAATAACTTCTTTACCGTGCGATAAGATAGAGCCCTGATGAGTCCCAACGAAAAAAGCACGTCTTAATCCATTTATTGAGTACTTTATGCTAACAAATGAAGCTGAGTAATAATGTTATCTTCTAAAATATTTTGATGTTTCGATAGCAGGAAAGTCGTCAAATGATGACATTAAGCGACAGTGTTGCGTAATATTCATTTTCCCACTTCTCAGGCAATATTCTGTGTCCGTTTATTTTCTGACTCCCAATTTACAATTAGAGAAAGCGTACCTCCCCATCTCCGTTCTGATAGACAAACATTTTCTTGAGAAACTTCAATAAAATATTTCAATAGTCTTTAATTTTTTAAACTTAATTTAATTAATTTAAATTACTTCATTAATTTAAGTTCATTCACAATTAACTTTGTAATTGCAGAATTACATGAATTCAAACGGATTGGTAAGGTTGTATTAGTATTTTTGATATTTTGCGATTAAATAAAAAAAATAGTTCAGGCATTGGTAGTTAAAAACCGATAATAATACAAACTTATAAACCCGTTTTTATATATTTATATTATGAGACTTGAGATTTGAAATTATACGTGCAATTTTTCTTCTTGCAGCCGTCGACACTGTCGCTTTTGGGGAAAGTGGCCTTCGCGACCTTTCCCCTATTCTGGCAAAAGTGCCGGCGCCGCGAAGGCAAACTTCCCCAAATGCGACAATGGCAACGGTTGCTAACAGGAAATTTCGTACATTTAGTTCAAAATCATATGTCTGAAAGTATAATTTTATACTCAATATACTATCAAAATATTCACGTATGTTACATCAATGCATTCGTCTATTTATGATTATCTATCGCTAGTGAAAAAAAATATATGGTCCCATTTAAAAAATCAAAGATAATTAATTTTCCCGAAAACTAAAAATATTTCGAATTATATCTCTACCGCACATTACTTCCCCCATGATTCCGCATTGTTTAGCGAAAACTGCATTTCGATATCGGGAACCGTTTAGAAGTTATGAGGTGGCCCATAGTTGGTGGGACTCTATAATTCTATTTTTCAGAAAATTTTCATTACGAATTTTTCTATTTTCCAATAAATAAGCGCTTTTTACAACAGTTATTATGTTTTATTTATGAAAAACTCATTGTTCTCTTTTGTAATTAAGTTACCCACCTCCCAGAAATGTTTCCGCGCTCAAATTTCTTTCGTTGCCCGCTGCAGCGACGATTTTGAGTGGCAGCATCCGCGAGGCATAAATAGGAACACGAATGCCCATGCGGGCAAAACTGACCGCCCTTGCTATAGATTCTGCTAGGATATTATTTGATTGACAGTCACAACTATTACGATCGCGACATTTTACAATATTTTATTTTAGTCATCAATATTCCCTTCGAGATTCTGAAATTTTTTTTCTGAAGCTTGGCATATTGTCAGTTCACTCTTACTGCAGGTATTCTTCAGCTCACCGATCGCAATAAGACGTGACTTGAACCGAGAGTACTTGGAAACAGCAATCTAGCTTAAATCAAGAATAACATTGGCATCAGTTAAACCCCATTCCTAAAATACATTAACAAAATTATATAAGAAACAGAAAACTGATTAAAATGCAAACAAAATGAAAGACAAATAATTGAATTAAAACTATAATGATAATAGGACGCACTATTTGGTATCGCAATATTATAATAATTCATGAAGTCCGCAGAAAGGTTCCCAATCCCCAAAAGTTTTGTCCACACTAGGAAACGAACTCGCTTAGGTGCAGAGAGTGGTTTCCATGTCCACTACACTATTATCTCCCCAAGAATCACAGCCCCTCCAACACAAAAAAAGTTGGACAGATTAACACATGCTCATGAACGAGAATGAAGTCTGTTTCGAACTACGTTCGTCTGACCGAACTACGTGCGGTCTCACAGTCCGCGGTATCTACTAATGTTTGAAAGTAGGGTGTGACTACTATAAGTTTGAGATCGCCTGTTGGAATTTACGTGTTTCGGGAACTACTGTATGAACAGAACATTTCAAGAGTTCAATTCAATAACACGGCGACTAGAGCAAGTGACCTCTCTGAGGGTCATTTCAAAACACAGGCGCGTGAGGGATGTTATGTCCTTGCCTTCAATGGAAATGGAAACAACGTTAATTAATGTAAGGAAGTATATGGATTTGGAATATATGCATTAAAAAAAATATTTTCATCGCAAAATTGCTCTCTCATTAAAATTAACTCATACTTAATTTCCAATAATTTTTTAAAACTCATACTTAATTTCCCATACCAGACATTAGAAATGTCTAACATTTCATGTCAATTAGGTATAAGATCGATTATTACCAGAACAAATCATCAGATTGATGGCGTACTTCTCAATATTGTCTGTGAGAAGTATACAAATGAGTGTTATAATAAGAAAGAATTTTCGTCTTCCTAAAACATGTGTATACTGTTTACTTGCATGTCTTATTTCTATATTTAAATGTGTGTAGCATTACAATGCAAACAAAACTCTTATTCGTTTATTATATTGAATTTAAATTATTTTTCACAATTTAATACACGACAAGAACATGTTCCCACAAAAGGGAGTAACGAAGCATTCTCTAGGGGAGGGAAGTGTTATTGGATTGGTGCCACATTCTACAGACTCCGCCTCTTATGCCTTTTAAGGCGAGGAGAACGGGGAAATCTTCCGAGGCTAGGCCACTTGAATTACCAGAAGAGCCAATGATAAGCGTTGCTTGCCTTAGAGTTAAGGATTGCTCAAGCCCGGTGTCAAATCCACATTATTACTCTTTAAATTATTAACAAATGAGACATCATTGAATTTCTCTATTAATATATTCATTACAGGTAAAAAATGTATGGTTGTATTTGAAAATTCACATATGATTCAATTTCACCAAAATTAAAATTAATACACAGAATGTATCTGCTGCCTAAAACTTGCCTCGTGGAATAAATACGAAAATGATCTCTCATGCCACCGCTCTGTCCAAAAGCGCTTTGCAAAATAATTTGTTGATAATGAATTTCCTCGCTAGACGTTAAACATATTGGCATACACTTTGCACCACTGAATAGAATGCATTCAACCATAAAGAAATCTTGGACCATAAAGAAATCTTCGTTTTGAAATTTGCCAGAGAATTTATTTATAATAAAACGTGTGTCAACGATACATGAAGAATCGAAAGTTAAAAAACAGCCTATGAGCAACAATTTCCACCGATTTGTCGTAAGTCACAAATCGTTAATACAATTTAATCAGCAGAAAGCAAGACACTGCAAAACTATTTGAATTTTATACTTGACAGCCAAGATCGAATGAATTGGGGGTTGGAAACAAGTGAGGGTTGTCATCAGACGCTAAGATCCTATAAACAATTGCATATCTCGAAAACGAAAGGCGATAGCTCCGGTTGGATTGCGGAATTTTGCATCTTGTGTAAAGGGAAATGAGATGAGACAATAAAACAGAATTGCAAAATTTGTAAAATTATAAACAATTTCCAATTTTTGCAATTCTAAAGTGGGAAGGGTTTTCTGATGTCCCAGAACCAAAAACTGCGAATTAACAATTTTGCAACAATTAACACTTTTATAAACAATTCCGAAATATGCGCTATTCTTGCCGCGGAGTGTCCCCAAATTGTCCCTGATTTGATGATAGCAAAATAACAATTTTGACATGAGATGCAAATTAATTGCTTAACATCTAGTTTAATTGTTACTTTAATGATAAATATGCAGCTGGTCTTTGAATTTTACTTTCTTTTATTGAAATGGTTCCCTAGAAGTCCTAACGATTCGAGAAAGACAGTATTTTGCATTTTTGCAAATGTAATATACATATGAACAATTGAAAATATGCAATTATAATCGTTTTTCTTATCGCAAAATTCTGTAGTAAACTGGTCATTTGATAAAGTTCATAAATTGCGTTTGGACAAGACTATTGGAATTTAAATATCTATAAGAACGTAATTGTTCTAAAATTAGTGTTATTTTATCTGATATCAATGTAATTTCTTCAAAAAGAATTGTGTTAACAGTGGTTACGTGCTATGAGTTCATATATATTTCAATGAATTTACTTTCATGTTCATTGAAGTGTTTCTTTCATGTATTTTTCATTTGAAAATACTTCCACATCTGAACTGGCGGCGCCCGCCATTTTGCACGACGTAATTTTGTTAGGGCACTCCCCCCTGCGTTGAGATTGGCTACGATGGTTTGTGAGGCTCCGCCTGCGACGTTTCGTCATGACAAGGGCTGTCCAAGCCGTGCAAAAGCTGAACTTAGCCGCAGACGGCCGCGATCAATTTATGTTTCCAGTACTGTACGTAGGTCGTTCTGTTCTTCTCCCGCCTTGCAAGTGCATCGTTGGGTCTTCCGTTAAGGCCCATTCACAATGCAAACATAAGCATAAGCATGGCGTTAACATAAAAGTTAGGACTACGTCTACAAGTGGACTCATTCACAATGCGTTCGCATAAGCATAACACGTAAGACGTTAACTTAAGAGCTTGCAAGCTTCAAGCTTCTGTGCTTATGCTTATGTCAGACATAGGGAATGAGCCAATCACAGTTCGTTAACTCAAAATCGAGTATCGAAGTCGATAGGCGAACTATTCGTGTCGATGCGTGTGCTGTGTCTCATAGCCAATAGAAACTCTTATTTTGCCTGTGTTTATGTTCGACATTGTGAATACGCCAACTCTTCGCTTGTGTTAATGTCTAAGTCTATGCGTTATGCTTATGTTTGTGATTGCATTGTGAATGGGCCTTTATGCGTCATGCTATGTTGGATGCCAGTGTTTTCGTGTATACTAGCTACACAGCAAGTGTTGTTTTTTTTTTTGGAATGTTTTGTGTTTTGTATTTCTTTTGGTGCCATATTTTTGACGAGGTGAATGATGATTAGCAACTGACTGCAGAGAACTGACATGTTGATGCTTTGGGCAAATGCGAAATGATGAGTTTCGGATTCAATGGAAAGAGAATCTGTCAAAATACAATCAGGAAGTGAGAAGTGATCAGTGTATTCATATCGATCAGTAATATTCCTGCATAAGAACAATAAAAATGTCAATAGAAATGTGTATTATAATTAGCTACAATGAGTTAAAACGACTAGCTTCTAGAGTCAAGTCACTCGCTTCATTCCATGTGTAAAAGTTTAAGCATTCTTGGAAAGACAAGCTTTAAATTCTTCGTTTCGTGAATGTACGAGTGGATTTTCGTTTTGGTTGCAGAACTAGGACACTGACATCAAAATTGCCAATATACTTTCTCGTTTAACTCAACTGAAAATCCTTCGATAGTGATGTCTGCATTACATCCCACAATAACCATCATCAATAATTTTCATACTGCCTTGGGTTTGCGACTTTTCTAAGACATTACACGTAATAAAGCAGACTGAAATATTGTGTCAGTGTGATTCACCAGCAACGTGGGTACATCCAGCACTTGATATAATTATTTTCTCTCGCTATTTGAAGTTTTTCTAACACATTCACTCTTCAACCAAATCAAAATATTACGCAATCTTGCCGCCTTCCCTCTACACAACAACTCAGAAAGTTAACATTTTCCAGTTACAACTGAAACAAAAAACATTCGATTAAATGAAGCATGAAGAAGCTACGCAATTGCTTTCCATTGAAACATTCAACATATCAGAATTTTTAAAAATATTTTCCGTTTCATTCCCTCGATTTATAACAATTTACATTCTACATTTCCCTTTATGTGAAGCATTTGTGAAAATTGTCATACGAATCATAAATTCCGCGCTCGCTGGCTCCCGTCTCTCCGCTGGACCTCCCGCCCGGCCATTCCCTGCCGCCTGGGGCGCCGGCCGGCGTAGCGTTTAGGGCCGGGCGTATAAATACTAATATTTCGTTACGGGCGGACCGGACCGCTAGGGTCGGCCGGCAGCCTCCATAATCGGATCTGCGGCCGCCGGACACCGGTCGACCGCCGGCGTCCAATTCCGGGGCGGGGGAGGGGATGAGGTTGGGGAGGGGGTAGGTAGTATCGCTTCGGGTCGACTCGGGAGGCAACACCCTGGCCGTTGCCGTCTCCACAACGCCATGGTTGCAGCAACGACGGAGTCAAAGGAACCACTTGGATATTGGCGGCTGTAGCGGGTGTGTGTAGGGATGGCAAAAAAATCCAGTTTTTTAAAACAACAATGTTTTTCACCAGAAACATCGATATTTTGCTTTCAAGTTTTTCTTCACATCGATACTTTGTTGAAAAAAGAGAGATTTTTTTTAATTTTTAATTTTTTTTAAATGAAGGGGTTTAGGCACGTTGTAAGTAGCAGCAATCCATAGCAATATCGTTGTTATGCGTCACCCTGTTTATCACGCTGCACATTTCTCCTGTGCAATCTGAGGGAATTTTAAGTGGTTTTACTTCGATGGTGTATGAATAGAAGTGAATAAAGGCTAAAGTAGCAAAACATGATATTCTTTATTGTTGATTTTATTCTTTGCATTCGATAATAAATTTTATTAACATACTACTAAAATGCTGGTAACCAAACAATGAAATATATCTCTTTTAGAACTGTAATTAAAATTGGATAGGAAAATAGTATGTTTACTAGTCTAATTCAAACATGTTTTCATCGACATCGAAAACCCTTTAGCAATGTATTGATGGTTTGATAAAATTAGCCATCACTAGGTGTGTGGCATGGATGTCGATGTTTTTACGGAAACATCGATGTTTTAAACATGGATATGAAGTCGATGTTTTGTGCTAGATGTTTTTACGTTTTCGATGTTTTGTTTCTAAATGGAAAATTCTCATAATTACAGTTTTGAAAAGTTAAAATATCAGAAAATATCTACTGGCACCATTGTTAGTTTTTGTGTTCAAACAAACGAACTATGTTTATACTACCGGTACCCTTCAACGTGGGGGCTACTGTATATCTCGCCTGAGATGATCCCCATGCCCTGGTATTTCTTACACCATTCTTCGTATTTCACACATGAATGGATGGTCCACGCATGCGCGCCGAAGTTGTAAGGTCTCCCTCTTTCTTTCAGTACTCTTCTTCGGAGTACTAAGGAATGAACCTTCGAGATGTCCCTGGGCGCTCAGTCTAAGTTTTATACGTTGTTCTGTTCTATTTTTTAAACTGAGTTTTCAGTTAAATCTTAGTTATAAATTAATAAACACGATCATTGTCAAATTAAATTTTTGCGTTCAAATTTAATGTTGTAAATTATCTTTAAAAATCGATGTTTAAAAACTTCGATGGGTTTTGGTCGATATATTATTAACATCAATGCTTTAACTTTGAACATCGTTGTTTCGGAACATAAATGGTTTGTTATTGATGCCGCATCAGTAGCCGACAGCACTACTATAACTATTGCTACTGCCATAACACTAGCAACGGTTGCAGTACTCTGTCTGAGTGGGGACCGTCATAGCAAAACAATCGTTCGAATTTATTTCATTATGTTTCTGATTACACCATCTCCCCTTGGCAGTCTCTTCACAAACATCTCATCCCAACCATCATACGTATTAATTACTGTCACATATGTGATTATAATCCACCATTCACTGAAGATTCGTGCTTCAAATACTTGTACCTGATGGCGTGGTCACGCCTGACCACGAATCTCGATATGTTAAGATACGCAACGAATAAAATTTCTTCACGATAAGAATATAAAAAGTATTTGACTGTCTAATATTTCACCTGGAAACTGCATACGAATTAATTTAATTTAGACAATTATAATGAAGAACGTAGCTTTTGTAGGTAGCCCACCACATCTTTACCTCCATCATACTAATTCAATATCGAATTTTCTCCATCACGCCATCATTCTCAGTTAGTCACACCCCTACCATGACTGGTGTTTCTATTATTCTACAAGGGATGAACCCACGGCTCTCACCACACCGTTCACCACCTCAGCCGTCTTCCTTCCGCCGCCACTCACCCGCAACCTCCTACCACCCCTGCCTCCCCACCGCCCCGCCGCCGCCGGACAAAATTCCTGATTAGCAATTCAGGCCCCCGAGATTGCTGCCGGCATTAATTGCGTTCCTGGCGGCGTGGGAGCGCAGGGGGGCGACCGGGCGGCGACGGCTAATGGCGGAAGGCAAGAAGCCCCGCCCCCACACCCCTCGCCCCTTGGCCTCGCCCATCGCCCACCCCCGGGGGTGGACCCAACAAAACATCGGCGCCGCTGGACAGCGCTGCCAGGGACGTCCTCGACGACGGGGCTGGGATGGCAGACAGGGGCTGAGCCCGGGGCTGGCGCGAAGATGGGGGTGCGGGTGGTGGAGACGGCAGCGAATGAAGGACGAGCCAGAGGAGGCGGAGGAAGAAGATCAAGCGAAAGGATACAGAGGAATACGAGGATAATGAGGAAGAGGCGGAGACTGGAGTTGAGGAGGAGGATGCTGAGGATGAGGAGGAGGTGGAGGTGGATTAGGAGGAATGGAAGGAGGAGGAGTTCATGGTGGTGGAGACCGGGGCGGAGGTAGTGACAGCAGCGAACCGTCAGGCGCGTGGTCAAATGTTATGACGACGCGGCTGGAGGGGAGTTAGCGAAGTGAGGAGGCAGCTAAGCTGTTGGTGTTTCGCAAGGGCCTGAGAGAACCCTTGCAAGAAAGGGAATGTGTTGCTGGTTAGGGATGGTCTGGCAATATTTTGATATTAGTAGCAAAACGATGTGATCGAATGGTTGACCAAAACTATTTGCTAGTTGCGTTTGTATGAGTGTATCTAGGTATAAATTCTCATATGAACGTTATCGTTTCGCAAAAAGAAGATATGAAGTTACGTAGAAACTTTACAGAGAAAACTAAATTATTTTAGCATATACTTATGCAAAAAATCTGTAAGTCTCGGGAAAGTAAGTGTTTTTATTATTCAAGCCCATCACGTTTGAACATGTGTACGACAAATCAGTTAAAAATCTACTATTATCAATATTGCAAAGCATTGCAACTGTTAACAGGAATATCCTATCAGGCTTAAATTATACAATATTTTAATTAATTGAAATTATTTCAATGTCAATAAAACGTCGCAATAAAAATACAATGGTTTGATACAGTTTTCTGCCCAAGACCACCATTTAAAAACTTTTGTTTTTTGCGTATTTGTTTTCCAAATTTCTGTATTGTAAGGAACTATGTATATTACTTTCCCGAGAGAATGTTGGATTTTAAATTTATCTCGCAATGTAATGCATTGTACAATTTTCCAGAAATATTGTTAATTTTACCGAAAAATTATTTCTATGTGATGAAGTTAACATATGTAATCCATGCAAAAACAAATCACACGTTATCATGAATTTTCTATCTACAATACACCCTCAGGAAGCTACGAGCGTTTTCTGCTACTATAGTAGCACATACAACTTTAAATTTTGAATTAAATTAAGCAAATTTGCAACTTGAAGTGAAACTTATATGAAACTAGTTAAATAAACGTGCTTATCTTGTGAATGTCGAAGATCTTACGCCATTTAGATGGTCGATAATTTTTAAAATAACCTGTACATTAAAATGTGACATGCAGAACATGAGAAATCGCATATTTGCTAATGACTTTAGATGATATACAAAGGTTAGTACATGAGTCTAATGCTGGGTTTTTCAAACCTTTTTCTTCTACGGCTCCCTTGACCTAAACAAAATGTCACGCGGCTCCCCTGATAACAATTAGTATCAAATGTAAGGGTTAACATAGGCATACTAAATATTCAACGTAAGTGAGTAAGCGATACAGCATGCTATTTTGTTTCTTCATTATGATTAGGTTTTAAAATAACATATTAATTTACTAAATATAAATTACAGAATTAAATATACATTACATTGTTATTAATTTACAATATAAAATACAAAATAATATATATCATTCAACTTTTAATTTTATGATAAAATTCTTCTAAAAATTAATGGAAAGAATGAGATTCCTTTTTCATCAATAATTTTTCAAATCTGAGTTCAATATTTGAAACTGCGACTCACAATTCATTTTCGACGTTCAATTTCGATCTGTGTTTGGTTTTCATTACTGCCAATGCTAAAAATCCTACCTCACACAAGAAGGATGTTGAAAAATGAAAACTCGTAGGGCCATGTTACCTATTTGTGGATACTTCGTTTTCACCAAGCTCTAGAACTCAATGAGTGGTGATGAATCGAACTTCGATTTTAAACTGGAGTCAAAAGAAATACCGATGAGTTGCTCTTGTTCTTCAATGATTAATGTTGATGAGGTTTCTGTACTGAAGGGATATTTTATCAAATTACGGGGAACAACCTATTCTGGAAAGTGCCTCCACTGGAAAGTATCTAAAGATCATTTTTAATAAATCACCTCCACGCCCCTACCATAAGGCCGCGACGCCCTTGGGAGCCGCGACGCACAGTTTGAAAACCCCTGCTCCAATGAGATGTTATAATTTCTGCCCTGGTACGAATTCTGTCCTGGTACGAATTCTGCCCTGGTACAAATTCTGTCCTGGTACGAATTCTGCCCTGGTACGATTTCTACCCTAGTACGACACTCCAGACAGCGGGATTAGTGGCGGGCAGGTAGTTGAGGACAGAAATAGTAGTTACTCACTTATACAGTGGCATCTCCTTGGTGCATGATCAGGGAATTTGTGAATGTAGCAAGTCCTACGCATAACATACCTATATCTCATCAAGTTAGTACTACAGGAAAAAGAATTCTAAAACAGACAGTCGCGAATATTGTTTTCGGCGTCAATTGTATGATTATAGGCGTGCACATAAACCGATCCAGCGATTTCTATATCTCATCAAGATAGTATGACATGAAGCGAGTACTAATGCAGGCAGTCAAAAATACTGTTTTCGGTGTCGTTTGTTTGGCAACATGCGTCCACATGAACCGACCCGGCGATTTCTCTCTGATCGTAAGCTCCAGGACATCTATCCATTTTCCCACTCCTCGCATTTGTTTCGGCATTCAAATCGTTTTCAGGATAATTTTTCAATTCCTGCGATGCGCAAATATTTCATGTTCGCTTTAATTTAATTAAAAGGGATATTTTTAATTTATGATCAGCACAAACAATATGGTCTGAATATTGATTGTAAAGTATTCATGAAATATTAACTCTTCTACTTTTAGCACTGTTATTTGAGGTTCATTGGGAGAAATTAATTGAAAAATGACCGTATAACTTCGATGTTACCATATTATGTATCGCTGCTACTCACAACAGTAGTCGTGTTTTCATTACTCTCCATTCGTATATTTAATTAACGTTAACAGAGACGCACGTGCGCGCAATCACAGACAACAGATCGCCACCAGGGAGGGGTATATTTACCGTATCATGGAGAGTACTTGTTTTCTGCCGGTCCTGGCCACTGTATACTCTCTGGAATTCGGTCGTGCTGCGCCGAGCGGTGCCATCGCGCCCCGATAGCGGATACGCACGCCCCGAATTAATAAAGGAGCCTGCCTGCCGCTAATTGCAGCGTAACGCCATTGGCTTTGAGAGATAATACCGGGAGCACCGCTGTGTCCAGGTGGTGGTGGGGGAGAGGAAGTTTGCTGGTCGGGTCCGCGCGCCATAACGTCCTCCGGCTGAGATACGACGCAGATACGCCCGCGTCTAACGACCTCGCTTATTGGAGGGGAGTCTTCGACGGGAGCTGATACGCGCCCGGGCCGGCCGCGCTAATACATATCTTAATTATTTTAATTACGCTGGGTGCGGCCGCGTATGCGATGTGTATGGAGCAGGTGGGAGCCATCTGCATATGCATGCAGCTCCCAGAGCTTGCAGTTCGACGGGATGGAGGTTGTGGCGGGGGAGGGGGTACGACACGTGTGGGATCCCCGACGGAGGGGAAGTTCAGCGCATATTAATACCGTGATGTTAATTTCTAATTGACGTTTCGACCATTTTTCGTTCAATTATGCATTGTTATTGTTCAGCGTAATCCACAAGCGGCGAGGTTGACGAAAAACACAAAACCGCAATATTCCCTTAATTGTGACAGAGATGCCATTAGAATGTCAGACGTTTTTACTTCCGTCTACATTCAATAACTGTCAATTAGATTATTCCTCGTTGTTCTATCTTTTGGAATTTGTTGTTTAGAGAGTTATTTTGTAAAATATGTTTTGGTCTGCAATTATGATGTACTCTAAATTGAAGATAATAATATTTACATTTTCATGTTCTTGGAAACAAATAAATATAATAAATAACTTCGTTGCAAACCTAAAAATTTTCTAGGTTTGTGTTGCAATTCGTTAACGTTTACTGAAAATATTTTACACTACTGAATATATTTCGTCTTGAATGTAATAATTATGTATTACAAAATGCATAATATATAAATTATGTCCATGGCACAACTGATACTCTAAAAAATTCTATCTCATCCATTTACCTCAGTAGGCCGTGTGGTGGTCCCTACGTCATTTACTATCAGCATTTATCACATCAAACAATTTAAATAATTTACATAAATATTAGTAAATTTACATTTTTCTTTATAACTCCAACAAATCATGATATATCAAAAATACCGTAGAAGATAAATTTACCATATATTATCTTAGACTGTTCTATTATTTTTTAGAGTCGTAAATCACTACAGAATACGTAGTAGAGAGAAAGTTGTCTAATAGTACTACAAAATACGATGTCGCGATTTTGATGAAAATTTGCTTTCTGGAGAGCCCTGAAAACTAAAAGTAGCTTTTCTTAAGCCGTCAGTTTCTATCAACCTCTTAGCCCGTCTGCCTGTCTGTTCACGCCGTGTCTGCCATCTAAACGGTATTCACAGTTTTCTCCAAAATGGATTCCAAAATTGCAAACTAACTTATCAATTTGGTAATTAAAAAATAAAAAATTTCAAGTCTTCCCTTTATCCGAAAATGTAATTTTGCGTAAATGTTATTTTGAGGTGGTGGCTTGTACTTAATATCGTTTCTACATATTCAAACTAGAAACACATGTACCAAACGAGTGTTGGTCTAATTGTCAGCATTCCATCTCCCAAGCACCACAATAAAAACTTAAACGTCATTATTTTGTTTCCATAATCCAATTTAATGTTTCAGCATTGACATATTTAGGAGCACAGAGTAAATGAAGGAAGTTTAATGCAAATTCTGATTCAAGATCCATTATTTTTTGTCCACAGCGAAGAATTACTTCCTTTTAGGAGAACCGCGGAGAAGGATAGCGGTGGGTACGGAGGGTAGACGGGGTAATGGAGGGGTTGGTGGAGAAAATGAGGATGGATGAGGTAAGAAAGAGTGGACGGAGTAAAGGAACGTGGAGCAGTGGAAATGTAAAGAAGGGCGGGCAGATGAAACGAGAACGGACCGGGGAAAGGAGAGCGAACAAGGAAAGTAGAGCGAACGGGGGAAGGAGAGCGGATGGGAAAAGTAGACGGACAGTAATTGGCATGTTCAGGAAAGAGCGTGGAGGGGTAAATGTGCGGTAGGAAAGGAATGTAGTGATGTGCGTGGCGGGTAGGGAGCATTCAGGAGCAGGCCGGAGGCTGACGAATCATGTCGTGTCAGAGCGAAAGCAATGGCTTGATTGTTGATTATTACATGTTTACAAGCGCGTCAACTTCTGTGGTCATTAGTCTCGTAAATGCATCTTTTTATCACGGAAGATGTTGGTGATCTTCTCCCGAGGGATGATTCGATCCGGCGCAGACCTAAACGAGGGCTTGCGGCGTTTTTCTCATACAGCAATCTCCCAATATACAGTCACCGCTCCAATCGGGACAAGCTCTAAGCTCCCGCCTCGTCTCCCAACATGCGTAATAGTGTGTGCAATGTAGTGTAGTGCATGTAAGTGTACGTAAGTGAGAGTTGAGGATAGGGAAAGAAAGAGGAAATAACACGCGAGGTCCGTGCCCCATTTGTTACTCGTACGTACTGCTTTAGCATTCTCCACGTGCTCATAGAAGGAATCACGGAAAACTACCAACCGTGAGAGCCTTCCGCTATGGTTCTCCTCCGGGCAGCGACTGAGTTCCACCTAGCTATCCACTCGTAGCTAGAGACCAAACTCCTACCACCACCACCAGGACTCAAAACCTATAACCTCCCATTGGAACGCGAGGGCAATCAGCCACCGAACACGAACGTCACCCGCTGCCGCCGCCCTCACCCCGTGGCATCACCCATCGTCCATCGTCCATGGCCCGTGGCGTCCCGTGCCCGGGCGCAGCTGGCGCGGGTGACGTGCCCAAAAACGCGTAATGGAGAGCGTGGGCGGGCGCGGGGGCGGGGCCGCCCGCCCAATTGCGGGCGCGAGACCAAAACGCGCGCCGCTTAATGAGCCATATTTCGCCGCCGCCCTGGCCGCGTGCCGGCCGGCGGGCGAGGGGCCTGGGAATCGTAATGCAGGTGCGGGCGGGCGGAGCGCGTGGAAGCTTCTGGCAGTCGACCCGCTTCCTGGCGGACGGGCTCGCAGTTTCTTGCGGGGAAACGTGTTCACTCGCGAATGAAAGCGATGGTTTGTTTTGGTAAGATCAGATGCGTCAAATTTGAGTTAAAGGTTAGTGCTAGTAATTAGGAAGCAGGTAGTTAGGAAGAAAGGTTAGTAGCAGGGACAGTTATTCACTCGTAATTGAAAGCAATGGTTTGTTTTGGTTAGATGAGATGCGTCAAAGGTGATAATTAAAAGGGTTAGTGCTCGCAGTTTCTTGCGGGGAAACGTGTTCACTCGCGAATGATAGCGATGGTTTGTTTTGGTAAGATGAGATGCGCCCTATTTGAAAGTTAAAATATTAGTGCTAGTAATTAGGAAGCAGATAGTTGTTAGCAGATAGTTAGATTTGTTGCAGGGAAACTTGTTCCCTCGTAATCGAAAGCGATGGTCTGTTTTCGTAAGATGAGATGCGTCAAATTTGAGAGTTAAAAAGGTTAGTGCTAGTAGTTTCCTGCAGGGAAATGTATTCACTCGCAAACAAAAGCGATGGTATGCTTTGAAAAGATGAAATGCGTCAAATTTGAGAGTTAAAAAGGTTAGTGCTCGCAGTTTCTTGCGGGGAAACATGTTCACTCGCGAATGAAAGCGATGGTTTGTTTTGGTAAGATGAGATGCGTCCAATTTGAAAGTTAAAAGGTTAGTGCTAGTAATTAGAAAGCAGATAGTTGTTAGCAGATAGTTAGGTTTGTTGCAGGGAAACTTGTTCACTCGTAATCGAAAGCGATGGTTTGTTTTCGTAAGATGAGATGCGTCAAATTTGAGAGTTAAAAGGGTTAGTGCTAGTAGTTTCTTGCGGGGAAACGTATTCACTCGCAAACGAAAGCGATGGTATGCTTTAAAAAGATGAAATGCGTCAAATTTGAGAGTTAAAAGGGTTAGTGCTAGTAGTTTCTTGCAGGAAAACGTGTTCACTCGCGAATGAAAGCGATGGTTTGTTTTGGTAAGATGAGATGTATCAAATTTGAGAGATAAAAAGGTTTTTAGGTTAGATAGGTGTGGTAGGTCAAAAGAAATTGAGTTATAGTGTGATTGAGTCTAATTCACTAGTTTAAGCGTGTAGTAATTGTTTGAGGTGTGGTTAATAAAATCAAATAGACTTAAAATAATAATATCCCTATATTTTTATCACGATATCATCATCTTTATGAATAATTTGACCTTTCTTCTTTTTATTTATTAGATATTCACAGTTTGTCGTTATCTCTAAAAAAATGACTTGATTTTTTTCTTGAGTTGAGCTTAGATGGAAAAAGAAAGAAATTATACGTTTTTTTGTTAGTTGCCGACGTTTCGGACCTTTATTAGGACCTTCATCAGGACTGAAAATTATAGAAAGATAGAAATTTATTCTACAATTGGACAGATGATGCCCGGTGACAGAATGCAGAAATACGAAAGTACAGTTACAATTACAAATACAAATAACATAATAATATATAAAAAATCCATGTAAAAAACAAATTGTCTTTGTCCTTTCCTAGATATGCAGATGGCATTTACATGGCCTACACTACCACACATGTCGGAAGATCAGTTGGGAGCTTAGAGCACGGCTGTGGCGGTGCCCCCCTGGTTGGAGATACCTAGCGGCGGAAAACCCGTTGGGCGGAGCCGATGAATGGGTCGACGCCGGATCTCGTATTCCAGCGGGGGAAGATCACTTCCACTTCTCGAAGGGGAATATATGCACTACACTTTCGGTACTCATTCTTAGCAGTTGACGCGCCCGGAATCTTTAGCCAATCAATCATCGGTGTATTCGCATCGACGTCGGACTATCATTTCTGACTACGCTATCCTGAAAAGATTGCAGTTGCGCCCCCGTGTATATAGTAAAGGAATGCTGACTGTAGAGAGAACTAAGGAACATGAATCTAGAAAAAGACATTTCAATTTATACCCAAAATGTATTACAGCAACTTAATGACATGTAGCTTCTGCAATATAAACCAACATTATTGGTAGATATTGTGGTGATATAGATTACTGTTTGTTATATTTGTGCTAAAGGTATATCAGTTGTGCGCGTGATTAAATAAAAGAACCGGATATTCTAAATGACATTCAGATTTATGAATGCCATTTTAATGACGCTGGGAGGATAATATTTTTTGTTTAAATTATTGAAAAAGTGTGACAGATTTTTCTGTTCAATTATAATTACAATTTCCAATGGAAATGCTACATTTTACCATAAAATAATACCTTGCTTGTTGAATAAATTGCGAGCGAGTCTGTAACTTGCCAGCAACATTAAATTTATATTCTATTTCACATTAGATTTAAATATTGTAGGTTCTTTTAACAGGCATTTTCATCGGCATTAACATTGAAAGACGAACGAAACGTACTACATTTTAATATTAAGAGAATTTTCGTTAGTTATAAACGAGCATTTTTGGAATTATTTAATATCTAATCATATATAACACGAACTCGCACTAGCCCAAGTAACACAGTACCAAACCCTTAAGTATTCCGCATTTAACCATATAGAAAATTTAGCAAAATTGGAGTGAAACACCCACAACCCATCCTTCTGACAAATATTCGTTGTAGTTTGGGGTATATCATTTTGATACGTCTTCTTATTCCTTAAATGCACGATTTTCGGGTTGAAAGAAAACAAGTATTATTGCCCTCATTGATGTACTCAATTTTTGTTTGCTACTCACAAACGAAATTCTATTTCTTGACAAAATTCTAAGTATTATTCTTTAACCTTGAAATACATTGAAAATTTAGCAAAATTGAAGAGGAACACCCGGGACCTATTCGTGTGACAAATACTCATTTTAGTGTTCAGGTCTATCACTTTCATACATTTTATTCCTTATGTTCACGATTTTCGGGCTGACACAAAGAACAAGAATTTCTTTTCTCATTTCTCTACTTAATATTTATTTGCCTTATTTGCTAATTTTTATATGCACAAATTAAATTATTTTTGCTGCAGATTTAGTGTCTGTGCTGCAACCATTACTTCTGGCAATGGCGAAAAGTTAGTACTAATTGTCGGGCGTCTTAAACCCTTTTTGTTAACGTCCGCGTCTGTATTCGTTTCTTTATTTTCTGAACACATACATACTTGTACGACATTTAGTTATTATATTAGGAGTTTATGTTAGACTGCATTCAACTGAGAAGTTTTACTCTTTCAAACTAAATAGGGTAAATACATTTTAGCACGCCACAACATACCGTTTTCTCTGTAACTTTGGTGTAATGGAGATTACGGAATGTATCTCAATTGCTGAGAGCTTACAAATGCAGAGAGAAGGTTTTATAAGGGATTAAATACATTTAGTCTAGTCATATATTACTGAAAGAAATTTACTATTCGTAATAGTTTAAAGCGAATTTGAAACAAAAAAGCAATATCTCGTTCGGTTTGAAGAAAGCATATTTTTATTTTGTCTCACAGATGACCATTCGTCTCTTGGCATTTTATGCCAAAAGAGATACAAATGAAATAACAAAAACAACATTCGTAATATATGTATTACGGTAAAAGCTCTACGCTCGTCGTCATTAGTAAAAATGGTTATTGTATTCGTGCTTTTGATAATCTTTGTTATGAGCCCTAAACATAAATAATGCAGTTAGCTGTTGAACTTGTTCAGCTAACAATTTCAGAGCAGCACCCTGCACTAAAGAGAAGTAATGTGATAAATAGAAACAGTCACAGCATCAATCGTCGAGAGAGTTTCTTCGACTGTTTTAGATTGAAATATTGGAATTGTGATGGGCATTCAAATCAGCAATTAGTATCTAATATTTCGACTGGCGTCCAAATTTGATGACAATTAGTAGAGTCCAGATAGCGGATGTCATTCAATGTGAAGTGTTGAAAGAGGTCATTCAAGCTACAAGAATTGTCTCTAAAACGGTGTGATTTTTATGGAGAGATTTAAACGGTTATTTAAATATTCGCTCTTTGCTCTAGTAAATAGAGAGACCTTTTGATTATCTGCTTGTTATTATAGTTGCATATTTTGGAAATGTAAGCAATAATACGAAGATTATTTTAAGTGTTTATGTGTCTCTTCGTCTATATTATTATATTATGCTTTGGTCCTTTTATTTTTGAGCAGACCTTGAACAGTTAATGGAAATGAATTATTTCAAACTTTTCATTATTATTGTTATTATTATTATTATTATTATTATTATTATTATTATTATTATTATTATTATTATTATTATTATTATCTTGCAACAGTTTCGAGGATTATTTTTTTCCTCATCTTCAGGATAGAACATGATGATGGTAGTGAGTGGAGAACGTGGTTCGTTACGGTACCGTGAAACTTCATGAAGAACATCAACGTGATGTATCTGTGCACGTCTCATGTGCTTCTATAAGATTTTCTAGTTTACATAATGTTCTAGCCTGAAGATGGGGAAAAAATAATCCTCGAAACTCTTACAAGATAGTAATAATGAAAAGTGTGAAATAATTCATTTCCATTAACAGTTCAAGACCTGTTCAAAAATAAAGCAACCAAAGCATAATATAATAATACGAAGATTATCTTGGCGAGACTGATGTAGAGAGAGACGCAGAAGCGCCGATTGCGCGCGGGCGTGCTTTGCATTTCCCGGCGAGTGCCGCACCTCCCACGCATCGCAAGAAGCCCCAAACTCAGCGGCTTAATTGACAACCCTTCTTTATCTAGTGGCAGCCCTCGCTCCGCCTTCGGCCTTCCCCCCTCCATCTCCTTATTGTCCCACTGCCCTCCCCTACCGTCTCTGCGGACATAGTACCACGCTGCCGCCATCACCAACGCCCCTCAGTTCCCTCCGTCACCTCTGACCACGCGGTCCCCTCAGTTCCCTCCGTCACCTCTGACCTCGCAGTCCCCCAGTCCCCTCCGTCACCTCTGAACTCGCAGTCCCCTTAGTCCCATCTGTCCCCTCTGACTTCGCAGTCCCCTTAGTCCCCTCCGACCCCTCTGATCTCGCAGTTCCCTCAATCCCCTCCTCCACCTCTGACCTCGCACTCCCATCAGATCCCTCCGTCACCTCTGACCTCAGTCCCCTCCGTCACTTCTGACCTCAGTCCCCTCCGTCACCTCTGACCTCGCAGTCCCCCAGTCCCCTCCGTCACCTCTGAACTCGCAGTCCCCTTAGTCCCCTCCGTCCCCTCTGACTTCGCAGTCCCCTTAGTCCCCTCAGTCCCCTCCGACCTCGCAGTCCCCTCAGTCCCCTCCTCCACCTCTGACCTCGCACTCCCATCAGATCCCTCCGTCACCTCTGACCTCAGTCCCCTCCGTCACTTCTGACCTCAGTCCCCTCCGTCACCTCTGATCTTGCAATCCCTTCAGTCCCCTCCGTCCCCTCTGACTTCGCAGTTCCCTTAGTCCCCTCAGTCCCCTCCGACCTCGCAGTCCCCTCAGTCCCCTCCTCCACCTCTGACCTCGCACTCCCATCAGATCCCTCCGTCACCTCTGACCTCAGTCCCCTCCGTCACTTCTGACCTCAGTCCCCTCCGTCACCTCTGATCTTGCAATCCCTTCAGTCCCCTCCGTCCCCTCTGACTTCGCAGTCATAGTCCCCCTCAGTCCCCTCCGACCTCGCAGTCCTCTCAGTCCCCTCCTCCACCTCTGACCTCGCACTCCCATCAGATCCCTCCGTCACCTCTGACCTCAGTCCCCTCCGTCACTTCTGACCTCAGTCCCCTCCGTCACCTCTGATCTTGCAATCCCTTCAGTCCCCTCCGTCCCCTCTGACTTCGCAGTTCCCTTAGTCCCCTCAGTCCCCTCCGACCTCGCTGTCCCCTCAGTCCCCTCCTCCACCTCTGACCTCGCACTCCCATCAGATCCCTCCGTCACCTCTGACCTCAGTCCCCTCCGTCACTTCTGACCTCAGTCCCCTCCGTCACCTCTGATCTTGCAATCCCTTCAGTCCCCTCCGTCCCCTCTGACTTCGCAGTCCCCTTAGTCCCCTCAGTCCCCTCCGACCTCGCAGTCCCCTCAGTCCCCTCCTCCACCTCTGACCTCGCACTCCCATCAGATCCCTCCGTCACCTCTGACCTCAGTCCCCTCCGTCACTTCTGACCTCAGTCCCCTCCGTGACCTCTGATCTTGTAATCCCTTCAGTCCCCTCCGTCCCCTCTGACTTCGCAGTCCCCTGAGTCCCCTCAGTCCCCTCCGACCTCGCAGTCCCCTCAGTCCCCTCCTCCACCTCTGACCTCGCACTCCCATCAGATCTCTCCGTCACCTCTGACCTCATTCCCCTCCGTCACCTCTGACCTAGCAGTCCCTTCAGTCCCCTCCGTAACCTCTGACCTCGCAGTTCTCGCAACTCGTGACATCACCGCGGGTACGAGAACTGCGAGAAGTGCCCCAATTCTGCCCCCACTTCGGCCGCCACGGTCCCTTCCCTCGCCGCGGTCCCCATCACCATTTTCCCCGCCATTTCCGCGGCCCCATCAACGCCACCGCTTCTGCCGCCTCTGCCGTCCCTGGCGCTGTTTCACCAGCGCTCAGCCATCCCCTCCATGCCTGTTGATAGCATTCTCACCGCCATCCCCGCTGTCATCCCCCCGAATTCCCCGCCGACATGTCTGCCCCGGTGCCTTCACCATTCCCCACAGTTTCCATCGTCGATTCTGACTGCGGATTCCCCGCTGCTTTCATGTTCACCGCCACTCTTTGCCTCATCACCACCTCGCCTGTTACCTCTTTCCCCGCCATCCCGGCCGTTCCCGCTGCCTCTGTAACCAGCGCCCCGGCTTACCCGCGCGCCGTTCCCCGCCCCCATACCTCCCCTCCCCGCCGCGCGTCCACGCGGCTCCCGTCGCTATCTCCGTAAATCAAGAACCGGACGCCCGAGGCCCGGCCGTGGCCGGAGGAAGGGTCCCGGCCTGGGGGGCGGGGCTGGAGGCCGGAGCAAATTCCGGCGGCTGGGCGCTGCTAATCGCGGGCCCGCCGGAAGGCCGCGCCGGGACCCGGGCGCCGAGGGCGGGGCGAGGCGGCACGCAGCGGCGGGGTGGGGGTGCGGAGCGACGAGCGCGCTGCGGTGCCATCCATCACGCGGCCGAGGCTCGAACTAAAAACAGCTGAGCTGCGGCCGGCGGAGGCGCGGGCGCGGGAGGGCGAGCTGCTGACCGGTCGGCGTGGCGGGGGCAGCGGGCCGGCCGGCAGAAACAGCGGCGGAGGCGGGAGCGGGGGCGGGGTCGAGGCGGGCGTGCATGGGCAGGAGCCGGGGTCGCGACCCCGCGGTGCCATCGATTTTCCCTGGCGCTGCCAACCTCGCGGCGGACGCGAGGGCGAGGGCGTGGGCGAGCGTTTCTGGCCGGCCCGTGCCGCGCCGGTCGCCCCTGGCCGCGAGCCCATTCTATCCGATTTGTTCTGTTTGGACACGTCGCCGCCGCGGGCGTGGAAACTGCCCTCGGGAACAAGGTTAGCGCGCCGCCCGCCCACGCCCCCGAGGCCCCGGATCATCCGCACCGCCGCCCGCCCCCCAGCGCGCTCATGAGCCTCGCGGCGCCCCCCTTGCACGCGCAGCTGTCTGCCGAGCGAGGGCGTGTTATTATTGATTCCCGGCGCGCCAACCACTTAAATCATTAAGTAATACATCATAAATGTGCTAATGCGACAACTACATCCAAGCACACATGTTACCATACATCGATGTTCGAAATTAAAACATCAATGTTTATAATACATCGGTCAAGGACAATCGATGATTTTAAATTAATCATTTTAAAGCTTCTTTAATAACCTCTGACGTTGCATTCGTACGCAAGAAAATTGACTTTGGCCACGACCATTTTTATTAGTTTATAATAATATGTAAATGAAAACAAAATTTTAAAAAATATCAGAACACTGGGACGATTTGGATGGCCGAGGTCCCTAAGAGCGTGTACCGGCTCAGGGCTTCGGTCCGAAGGGTCGCAGGTTTCAGTCTCGCCTTGAGCATGAATGTTTGATCCTTCTCTCTCATGAATGCGTTCTCGCGGAGGGTCTTGCGTTCTGCTGTATATAGATCAGAGGAGTCCGTAAGTGTGTTGATGTCTAGTGTATGGTCGAATATGCATCCAGTCTGGACGTAATCGGCTGTCGGCTGGATAAAGCCGTAGGGTAAAAACTCAGGACACTGGGCAAATTATCGAAAAGTGTGCTTGGAAGCCTGAGTATCCAGGGTCAGTCCCCATTTCGCTAAAGAAGGGTAGGGTCCGTATGTCACTCCTTCTCCATGTACGAAATATGAGAAAACTCGTACGAAAAACTATGGCATTTGGGGTCATCTCGGGGGAGAGATAATGTGCTCGATGAAGGTAGTGTTTATTCGGTTGGAACACGAACTTAAAGAACCATCGGTTATTATTTCAGATTTTAACTTTTACAAAATTGCGATACTGGGAATTTTTCATTCACAAAGAAAACATTGAAAATGTAAAACCTTCGAGTATAAAACATCTAAGTTGTAACAAGTAACCCTTTTTTCCCCCACAAACCCTACCATGCATAAGTCTCTCTCTGCCCCTTTCGCTACGGTCAGTTCTCTGTTACAACTTCACTCTATGTTAAAAACACATCGGCTTTAAAACACAAGCGATGTCTTAAACATCCACGTTTCTAAAAAAACATTGATTTGTTGAAAACATCGACATCTGTTATTAGCACGGATTAAAACCGACGCCAACCTACTCGTCAGCTTTCGAATATTCCCCTCTCCTCGTATCTCCTCCAATGGGATATCACATTTTTCGGGACAAGGTCTAAACTTCCGACTGATCTCCTAGTATGTGTGGTAGTGAGGGGCATGTATGCATGTTTGCGTATGGGGAGGAGAGAGGAGAGGGCAAGGTTGAGGAAGGAAAGATCACGTGCGTTCCGAGACCCGTTGATTAGAGAATTTGAATTTGCTTGATATTATTTATGGCGGAAACACGGAAAATATCAAATCACAGCAGTGGCCACGAGACAAAATGTGGTCTTTCAGGTGGTAGTAGAATTCTTCTCCAGACCTGTCTGCTGAATAATAGTACCGGTTTACATCTTACCTGTTACGACGTATTGAGACATCTGCTAACGTGGTTGTCAATTCGTCTTTTTGTCCTGTCTGATAATACAGACAGTTAATACTACTGTTCTAGGTTAGAAACCAGGGGTGGTCACCATGTCATTTCGTTTGGTTCACTCTACCATCATTTCGGCTCACGGAACCGTATATTCAATGATGTCATTCAGCCGGATTGCACCAGTTCGCACGAACCGTTTGTTAAAATTATTGTAGATCTCAGAACCTGTTGTGATACGCAGATGTGTATTGTGTTTGTGATACGCAGAACTAGCTAAAATTGATCACAATCAAGTTGTTTAAATTATTATAGCTCTGAATAAATATATATTATTGTGATTCTCTCTCTCTTGATTTGATCCACTAGCTAAAAGGGACGCGAATAATTTTGTGAAATCCTGGCTACAGCTTCATCTTGAATTCTGTATGGCAGCTGACACACGAGCCAGTAAGAAGAGAAATACGGAATAATCACAGAATCAACTATTTTTATGATCTCTTTTTTAATATTCAGGCAGAATTGTTATGTTCTTAAATTATTGTATTATAAATCTGTAAAACCTGGCTGCATTACAAGTTTTCTGTAGAGGCATGTTACCTCATTTAATGAATATTTCTTCTATTGAAATAAAAAGAACAAAAGGTTATTGGAAATCATCAGAGGGAACCGGTTGTAAAAATAGAATGTCAGCACTGCGTGTATTCGATGTGTTCAGCTTCCCACCACAAAGTAGTGTATGCCTTAGGTCCCATGCAACGTGAACTGCTGCCGCAATTTAATATCCTTTTCACCCAACCGCCTCTCCAGGCAGCACTCAGGTAGTACGGCGAAATAATAACTATTGAAGACATTATGGAGAATTTCGTATACATAATCATTGGGTTTTGGTAGATAGGAGGTTCCCAATTCACAATACCGCACAGTTCAAGGGATATAAAATAGCGGAATCGGCGGCGCAAAGAGTTGTGCTACGCTCTACATCTAGGAGCTCTAGGCAAGGTTACCATGCCACAACAGAAAGGTACACATCTCTGCCCAGACAGAACTCGAACTCGGGACTCCGTCGACCGCAATTGCGCCCATATTTAAGCTGATCTCGACTGTCTGTCATCTAAGTGTGATCTAAAATGATTCCGGCTACGTACAAAGTGCTTGGTATACTGTTGCTTTTGCCTACTTTCTTTACCGTTAAGGCATAAATTACTGGGTAGCACAAGGACTTGCAGTGAAGTGGAATGAAGTGTGAGTACAAATGTGGTACATTTTAGCTACTTTTTGTATTTGTTTATTTGTGTTTTTATTTTGTTTTTGTTTTTGCATTCTATTTTTATTAAACTTTAAAAAATATTTGTTTATGTTGTTTCTTTTAATTTTTATATTTGTCTTTATTTATTCTACTTAACTGTCGGCAGGAATACGCTGATTTGCCAAATTTATTATTATTATTATTATTATTATTATTATTATTATTATTAGTAGTAGTAGTAGTAGTAGTAGTAGTAGAAGTAGTAGTAGTAGTAGTAGTAGTAGTAGTAGTATTATCTCTATTATTATTATTATTATTATTATTATTATTAGTATTATTACTATTATTATTTCTCGTGTATAAACAGTCATTTCCAATTCCTTAAATTATAATCATTTGTTTATTTCGTTCTTGTGTTATTATTGACGCTTCGTCAACTTTCGTGACATCCCACTGCAAGCACTGGCCAGTCACGAGAATGACCTCTAACAACTCTTCCCGCGGCATCCTGCATTGCAGAACTATCACCCCCAAAAATCTACAAAATCTGAATCTGTTTATATTGACCTTTGGCGTTTTGTGCCGGGCCGTGAGCACTATGGTATTGTGAGATACTGTATTCTCTGCTAATTGTAATACTGGAAGTCTTGATTAGTCATGTGTTAATCACTAAGTATTTCTTTCCTAAGACCGCTCTGACGTATTGGTTAGGCTCCACTCCGTTGCGATCCACGGCCATTATCTGCCTTTATTTCAATTCCATTCAAAAATTTAACAGATAGTTCAGATTCAATGCTAACTAATATCGTGTTCCAATAATTGAATACTTTGCTAATAACCTGCACTAATAGTTATTTGCATAGTTTTTTACTTCCGCTTCCCTTGTACCACGTCAATAATCTCATGAGAGACCCGTATATTTTGTGAATATTTTGATGTTTGTTCAAAGCATCAGTGTTTCGTTTACTTGATCGCATCGCCTAGCAGATAATTAGTATTTATCTCCATCCCATGAAATATCTTTTGACTGCTCCAATCTCGCCACTCCTGTATTCGCCCCACCTTCGTCTCACACTCCTCCCTTCCGTTGAGTCTGCACCCCTGAGACTCTCACACCCCACCCGTCCGAACCTGCCCCACAGTCCCCACCCTCTGACCAAGCTCCCTGACCCCCGCCCCCTCCGACCCCGCCCTCCGACCCCGCCCCTCCGACCCCGCCCCCCTCCCCCTGCCTCCCTCCGACCACGCCCTTCCGACCCCGCCCCTCCGACCCCGCCCCTCCGACCCCCGCCCCCTCCGACCCCGCCCCGCCCCTCCGACTCCCGCCCCTCCGACCCCGCCCCTCCGACCCCGCCCGACCCCGCCACCCCCGCCCCTCCGACCCCGCCACCACGACCCCGCCACCACGACCCCGCCACCACGACCCCGCCACCCGACCCCGCCACCACGACCCCGCCACCCGACCCCGCCACTCCGACCCCGCCACTCCGACTCAGCACCTCTAGTCCCGCCCTTCCTGACTCACCCCTCTGTCTTTGCCACTCTCAGCCCGCTAATCTGACCAACCTTCCCCCCAAAACATCCTCGCTCATGTCCCGTACCGCCCGGACCCATTCCGTTACGGTTCAGTGCCACTCCGCCCCGATCCAAGTCTCTTTACGATCTCCCTCTCCGCCCCCAACCCAGCCCTCCCGTTCACCATCGTCCCCATCACGCTCTTCCCCCCACCCCGGAGCAAGAAGTAGATTGGCGCGCGGGCGGGCGGAGACGGGCGTTGCGGCACTCGGCGGGCAGCAGCGGCGCCGCGCCCGTAACACGCTTCCCGGGCGCCCGCGACACAAAGGTTTTTCAGAGGGAGGAACACACGCAGATCCATTTACCGCGGTTAGACCTAGCGAGTCGCTTCCGGACGCCGCGCGTGTGCACCATTTGGACGG
The DNA here is from genome assembly GCA_011170035.1 of Teleogryllus occipitalis. Lineage (NCBI taxonomy): Eukaryota > Metazoa > Arthropoda > Insecta > Orthoptera > Gryllidae > Teleogryllus > Teleogryllus occipitalis. The sequence continues at coordinate 16,670 of BLKR01006963.1, read as the reverse complement.
CGCAGATTTCGTTTCGCTGCGTGATTTCCCCAAACCGCAAACCCTGCTTTCCTTTGTCGCCGTCGGGATGAAGCGCCCCCCACCCCCCACCGCCCCCGCTCGTCCCTTTAAACGGGCGCTGGCAGGCTGTCGGGGGAGCCGCGCGGGAACGAATCCCCGCGCATTGAGTTTCATTTCGGGGCGGCGCGACTCGACGCGGGGAGGCGGCGTTGGCCACTGATTCGGTCGTCGTTCAATGCCCGCTCGGCGGAGGAAAAATTGACTTGCTTTCGATGGAGTTGGCGAGTTCTTGAATGATGGCGTTCGGGAAATTAAAATGGACATAGTGGGAGGTAGGAAGTTGAGGTGGTTATTGTGTTTCCTGCGATGTGATTGTGTGGTGGTGCTTGAAATGCTTTATGGCGTGAAGAAAAGGAGAGTGGGTATCAATGGTAATGGTTGTTTTGTTTTAGACTGTGAAGAAAGCTTTATTTAGTGATTTAAGAAGTTGAAGCTGAAAACTAGCTATGTACTGTTCGCAACGTTCAAGAAAATTCTAACCCGCTTCCCAAACAAATATAAATATTAAAGTAATTTTGTTAAGATTTTTTAAATTAATTCATATTACGCACTAAAATTACAAATCAATTTGTTTCAATGATTATTCGTGATTCAAAATACATCCACATGGAAATGATAATAACTTTACTTAAAATTTTACTTAAAATAATCTACATTTCTTGTTGTGAATGAGCTTTTTATTGGTATCTAGCAATATTCGCGGCGTTGCCCGGGCTTCCTTCATATTCAATTCTTGCGAATGAGGGAAAATATCAATATTAAATAAATCACTGAGTTTAATATTATTATTTTTAACGTAATTGATTCCAATTTTAATACATTACTATAATTTTCTTTCATTTTATTTTAAAACACATTACTATTAGATTAAAGTTTTCTAATCTTGTGCACCACTACATCTAGCGAATAAATTAGGTCCCAGTTTTGCTGCAGCCCTACTGGGCTCTGGCGGAATATTTAACGAACCACGTGCTCTAAACGAGAGATGAAAAATTATCGCGGTGCATCTACAAACATATTATTTAAATTATATATTTTCCGCATTTGAGTTGTGTTAATCTTTACCAAACTTTGCAAGGACACTATGACAATCCTGAAGAAGAGCCTGGAATAATTTAATATCTATCCATATGCTACTTTTTGTGGTATTGATGTCGGTTACATGTCGTCGAATTTACTTTTATTAGTATAGATTCGATAACATCTTTTGTTATTTAACTTACATGATTAATATATGGTATATATAGTTCATTTATTTTGTCAGTTGTATAAAAGTAAACTTTAAAATTGTTTTACATATTCATGTATGATTTTTCTGCCATCTGTTAGCAGATAATAATTTCTTAGTATGAAACTGGTCGATAGATAGCAGATCTGTGAACCACTGCCAAGCTCGCAGCCTTCAAGAGCTTTATTGGCCAGTGTTTTAGCGCATGCGCACAACACGAATACTCGTGCTCCGCGTGAAAGCAGACCTTCTCGTTCAAAACAGCACGTCAGATCCCAGATCACTCGACGCTAAGGCGTGTAGGAGCGCGAGATTAAGAAAAATCAAAGCCGATGTCAGGAATTGTTATGCATTGTACCAGCGTTTTTATCAGTAATTAAACAAAAATCCGATGTTTTGAAACATATTGTTTTATTAAAGGGAATGGATAGTATGCTGTATGCATGCACACCAGCCGCCAATGGCATGGCACAAAAGAAATATCTATAGAAAAGTACAACAGAAAAGTACTGCCGATGCAGAATACGAAAAATTCAAAGTGAACAAAAATATGGTTTCACAACATTCATTTCATATTCTTCAAGATACAAAACATAAGAAAAAGGATAAAAAACATTAAAAAAATTATAAAATGATGAAGTAAAGTTAATTGCATCTATTAGGGAATAACTGACATTGATATGCCCACGTGAATTAACTAATTTGTTTTTATTATTTACTAGTAAAACATATCAAGCCATCATAACAAGCTAATTATTTTGCTTAACAAAAATTTAGAGTATACGAAGTAATACCCCACACATCATTCATTTTTCCCCAAATAGTGAAGTGAATTGTGTTTGTAATTTCGTCTCAGATGTACTACGCATCCCCCAAATTCATTCTCCTTGATTTTGGCACTGCCTCACTGCACAAGGGTAGCAATAGATCGGAGCCCGTGCGTGTGGTGCGCAACAAGGCGAGCTGATTGGCCAGGGGCGCGTGGCCCGGCGGGCGGGTAATGACGCGTCGTTGATTTGGTGCCCCACCAGAGTTCGCACTAATCCGAGCACCGAGAGAGCTCTCGCACTCTAGGGCGCATGCGCGCCAAATACAAGCTCTTAGCTAAAGCTTGACTCGGGGAGATAATTTTCTTTCCTAATTTGAACGATTAGTGATTTCCGACGCGTCAACTACTATGGTCATTAGTTTCATAATTGTGTAAGTTTATCGCCGGAGCTGGGGGTGATCTCCCGCTGGATAGTAGGATCCGGCGCCGACCTACCCATCGGCTACAAAGTTTCCTCATCCAGGTATCTCCCACCAGCATGGCACGGCCCTAATCGGGACAAACTCTGAGCTGACGACTGGTCTCGTGGCATGTGTGGTAGTGTAGTGCGTGTAAGTGTGTGTCTGTGTGTGTGTGTGTGTGTGTGTGTAAGGGGTGAGGATATGACAAGGAAGAGGAAAGAAAGATTACTCTCGGTCGAGGCCCGTTTGTGAAGTTACTACTCCGGCATTCCCCTGGTATTGATGGGAACCACGGAAAACTGTCGATGAGAGCAGCCAGGTGCTAGATTTCGACGCAGTAGTGCGTAGATGTTGAGGGCGTAGTGTTGAAAATCCTGCCACCATTGGGGTCTCCAAACCTAGGATAATCCTGGTCAGGAGCATACAGTGTGATCAGTTGAGGCCTTGAGCTAGCTAATCCTGTCTCTAATTTAATTTTTTCTTTGTAGTTTAGTGAGAGAAATGTGCAGAAAAAAAGTTAAATATCAAGAGAGTAATGAAAGTATGTGTTAAAATACAAAACAAATTGAATTGTGAGTCTAATTGCGAAATTTGTAACGCCAGTGGGGTTACAAACTACATCGCTTGGTGCAATTAATTACCTAATTTGATGATTTTGTATTACTGTGTTTAAATCTTTTTATGATTTGTCATAAACTTTCCCTCTCTCATATTGACACTTCTTCTAATCTCTTGCGACGAGTATTTGCGCTATTGAATCAGTTTGCATGTTTATATATACATATTTGTATAATTTTAAATTATGTTGTTGCAAAGGAATGAATAAATAAAAACTAGTCATCTAGTAGGCGAAATTAAGAATGATAATAAAACAAGTTTCTTCGTTTCCAATGGCCCTACAGCTCAGTTTGGATCGTGGCCTTACATCTGCATGACTGACAGACATTCTTATTATACATACCGGGAGAGATGGTTCAGGGCATCAACTGATGTCATTGCAGTCCCTCTGACAGAGATGTCCTAGGTTCGAATCCCAACAGTGACAGGATTTTCAACACTAGCTTGTCAGCTAGGTTGAATTCAATCGCAGTCTGGAGGATAATTCTAGCGGTCGGCTGCTTTGATCGGTTTCCGTGGTTTCTCCAATCAACACCAGACGAATGCCGGAGCAGTACCCTACCAAACGGGCCACGGGCCGCGCGCGATATTTCCTATCTCTTCCTCGTTTTATCTTCTCCCTTTACACTCACCCTGACACTAATATGCACTACACTACCACACATTCCGGGAGACCGGTCGGGAGCTTAGAGCTTGTCCCGGCTGAGACGCTGCCCCGCTGGTGGGAGAAACCTGGTTGGGGAAAACCCCACTAGCCGACAGTAGGTCGGCACTGGATCTCGCCATCCAGCGGGGGAAGACCATCGACATCTACCAATCAAAACGTGTACTACACTTACGGGAATGAATACTATATAAGTTGACGCGCACGTAATCACTAACAATTAATCAATCTTATTACACAGATTATCTCTTAAATGAGGATATAAGAATTATTCTGATACATGGTGACACATGAGTGATTTTTTGGTTATTTGTGCGAATAACATTGGCGCGTGGAATGTTCCGCATCCTCTCTTAGGCTGATAGATATTTAAAATACTCATTTAAATAAATAAGGTAAAACATTAAAATTATTTCAACACATTATTTTTAATAGTACGCATAACAATACGCATACAAGAGTAAAATCGAATTTTTCGTTATTAGTCTTACAGAATAGGCAAATTAGAAATGTAAGAACCAAAGAAATTTTTTCCTTGTTGGTAGCTTTCATGTTGGGGATCAAGAAATGAATATTTTACATTGAAATAATTTATATAATTGTCACCTTGCTGGACACATTTACGATCGGAGAATATGTTCCGCATACGTAAAGCTATCCAAATTGTGACCTTGTTTCTGAGTAACAATGTATTTTAAGAATTAAATTGACCAATTCTTTGAACTAATTTCCTCAATATTCCCCCTAATATCCCCCTATGTTATGAATGTATTTATGCATATGCCTCATCTGAATGTAAATTTTAATATAAGAGAATTTGTAAAAGGGAAATATTGAATCACAGAAATCGAAATAGTTTTTGCATTTTGTATAGGACGTAACATTAGTTTCGTTATTCATATTTCAAATAATGTCACTGCTGACAAATAAAAATATAATGAAACCTCGGTAAATCTCGTATCATTTAATGACATCGGAAATGTTCAAAATGAAAAAGCATATTTGGAAATTTACTTTGGTACACATTAGTTTCTCATGTAATGAAGGCTATTTAATGAAACGCAACATGATTTCCAATAAATTGATGAGTAAATAAAAATCGTCTGTAAATACTCATACGTTTTCAAATACATAAATTCATATATCTGCATTTATTACATTATTGTTAATGTAAAATTACTATCAGTGAAAAAGCAGATTTGTTTGAGATTCTTTAAAAGTTTAAAGCTGCTGTCAAATCGAACCCATTCATTAGCATTTACTATGTTAAAAAAGTGATAAAATCTGATAATCTTTCAATTTTAAAATGTAATTTTCCTTTATTATTTTTTTCGTGCAAAGAAATCAGGAACACCACTTTTCATACCTAAGAAGAATATTTGATGCACATTCATATTTAGTGGCAGCTCTGAATCCATAGATAGCAGTAAAATGACCATTGTATGTGGTTGTCTTCTGGGTCTCCTCATTTTCATATTCCATTCCATTTCAAATTACATTTTTCGCAATTCGAACGATTATCTTGGTCAGACTTCCATATGAGTTTCCAGCACTAGTGGGATTGATAAGTACAGAATATTGAGAGACAATGGGTGCTTCTTTGAGGTTGATAACGGACTTATCTGAATTAATTAATATTTGTGGATGCCATAGTTCGGATACTTTCTAGGCAGGCGTTTTCTTATTCAGTTTAACGAATGAGGAATAGTTGTTTGAAGAAGCACCAGTCGTCAAAAGGACGGATCTTTAATGAATACTTTTTTACGTTTCTTACAAGACACTAAAATTAGGCATTAGCATTTACATCAGACATTAGTATTTACATATTAATGTAAACGCAATAGAGAAGATCGTGGCGTTAATTAAGGTACTATCGGAGATGTTCCCTTTTACAGGCTTTCATTATAATTGCAATGAAAAAGTTGCGGATTAAAATAAAGAATTGTTAAGTATCTTTATAAATTGGCATTTGATATAAAAACCAATAATATGTAATGTTCCTTACATAAGCAAAATTTAAAGTTGGCAGGTAAAAAATTGGATTATTTAGGTGCTATACTGTTACCCTTACAGTGAAATCAAGAGCAAACTTTCTCACTGTACATACTTCTATGGGTATTACACATGACGGGAATGAAATTACGAATTCCGAGAAGAGCTTGATGAAAAACCTCATTCAACCATTGACTTGTTTACGAGTAAAAACCTGATGAAAGAAGAGCTCCCAGAATTTTGTTTCTACGTAGCATTTCCGTACGTTCTTAGTCTGAGGGATTTTTATAACTACTTACAATTTACTTTAATTTGTTTACACTATTTTTTTAAATACATTCCCTGTTTAAATCTTAAGGACAGATTTATGAGGTCATTTTCTGTGTTCACACTTTCACCTATTTAAAGTTTAGATATCTTGTGAAAGAGTTACAATTTCTTTGGGGAATAAATTTTATTTTAATATAAACTTATTTATAAAGTAGGATTGGATCTTTTTTTATTTTATCTGTTTGTATGCACTAACGAAGTCGGTCATTCTTTCAAACGCCTTTAAAAAATAAAAATTTCGTTAAATCGTACATTCAAGAAATAAAGAAGTTTAAAGGCACACGATATTAACCAAATTAATTCATCTCTTTATTTTAAGTAATTTTACTGAGCTTGGTTTCTTACACTTCTATATTTCAGATTTAGCGTCAAAATATCCCAAATATGCATAAAAAAGTAACGTAAAATTGTTGACGATTACAAATTGCCTGTTAAAAATGGCAAACAATACAATTATTTTGTTTCACAAAGCTGATGTAAGAACATTCATTTGGGCACAACGTGGCCTTGCAGTTATTCCTATTATCTGCTTGTAGCGATTTCCACTCACCTTATTAATCATGAGTTTATTTAGAGACAAATATAATAATTTGGTATCATAATCTTACAATTAAAAAATGAATATATTTTTCTATATTTTGTTCATAAATAGTTCACGTGATTTACTATAGTGTTAAATTAATAATTCAAAATATTCTCGTAGGAATATTATTTAAAGAGAAGAACGAATGTAAAACATTCTGAAAATTATTTCAAATTAATGAGAAATAGATGAGAAATTTATTAATTTATTATTATTTCAAATTAATGAGTAATTCGCCGATGACGAAACGGCCAAACGATTTTGGAGATCCGAGCACTGGGGTAACCCAGCGTCTGTCCTCGAACAGGTGGTGAGGAGCGTCAGCTCCAACCCCATCCGCGACCGCCCCCACCCCCGCCCCCGCCCATGCCCCCACCCCCGCTGCCGCCTCCACCCGCGCGCGAGGTCAGGTCGCCTCTCCGGTCACAAGAGCCAGCCTCATTACGCGGGCCGTGTCCGACGATGTAAACACAGCCCCGGCTCCGCCCGCCGCGCCCCGCCACGCCCACTCCGGCCCCGCCCACGCGCCGGGCACGATCGGAGCGGAGCCCTCGCGTCGCCCTCGCGTCGCCCCGCGCCGTCCGCTCTGCCACAGTGCCACGGACCGGCAGCGGGGGCTCAGTGCATCAACTGATGCCACTGCAATGCCTCTGACCGGGAGGTTCTTGGTTCCAGTCCTGACGGCGGCAGGGTTTTCGACACAAACTTTTCAGCTAGGGTGTCTGTAACCTGGCCGATGACAGCTGATCAGCTGTTACGGTTCCGTCCAATCTAAAGCTGAAACGTCACCACAGTGACGTGGCTCTGATGACATTTTAGCTCTCGTTTGAATGACACCGTAACAGCTGATGAAGTGCCATCGGCCAGATTAGAAAAAAAACAAGTATAGGTCGAATTCAGTTGCTATCTGCAGAAGAATTCTAGCGGTCGGCTGCTCTGATCGTTGTTTTCCGTGGTTTCTCCGATCAACACCAGGCGAATGCCGCAGCAGTATTCTAACAAACGGGCCACGGACCGCGTGCGATCTTTCCTTCCTCTTCCTTGTCTTATCCTCACCCCTTACACACACACTTACACTAAAATGCACTACAATAGCACACGTCGCGACCGGGGCAAGCTGGTTGGGGAAAAAAACGTTAGGCGACGGTTGGTCGGCGCCGGATCTGGGCATCCAGTGGGGGAAGAACATCGCCACATCCCTGGCAAAAACATGCACTACACTTATGGGACTAATGACCATAGTACTTGACGCGCCCGGAATCACTAACAATCAATCAATCACAGTGCCACGACTCCCACTGTGCCCCAACTGCCATCTCCGCGGCAGCGGCAGCACGTCCATTCCACCGCCCAGCCAGCGTTAGGCCCATGTTCCAGCTTAGGTGGCTCAGGGCATCAGTTGATATCGCTGGGTTCAAGGTAGATAGCTAGGTTTAGTTTAGTCGGTGCCTACAGGAGAAATATAACGACCGCCTGTTCTGATCGGTAGTTTTCCGTAGTTTCTCTGATCAACACCAGGCGAACGCCGAAGCAAAGAGGCCACTGACCGTGCGCGATCTTTCCTTCCACTTTGTTGTCATATCTTCACTCATCACTAACACACATCACACATGCACTCTTACCCACACTTACATGTATTACATTACCACACTGTCGGAAGACCAGTCAGGAGCTTGGAGATTGTCCTTGCTGTGGCAGTGCCCCGCAGCTGGGTGAGACCAGGCTTGGAAAAAACGGAAACGTGTAGGGTACAGCCGGATCTCGCTATCCAGTCAGATCACTGCCAGATCACTGCCATTACCCGTGATAAAAATATGCTCTACACTTAAGGGAGTAATGAGAAGTTGACGTGCCCGGAAACATCAATCAATCGTACCGTCGTAGTAGAGTTATAATAATAATAATAATAATAATAATAATAATTGTTATAATTATTATTGTTATTGTAAATAATTGAGAACTTAAACATTGAATGAATGAAAAACTGGCTTCTTCCCTAGACGCTACAAAGATGTGTCGCTGTATGGAAGTGGGCAAGGTAGCAAGAAGAAATAAGACAACCTGATTGCCGTTCGACGAATCCGCCAAGGCAGTCGAAATACATGAAAACTCTTCAAAATAAAACTTCAAATTAAATAGATTATTGACCAGTTTTGGTCCGTCAGCATCAACGAGGACAGCGATGGCAGCGGGATAGTTGCTGCTCAACGTCTCATTCATTCTACTGCCCTGCCATCTCCATGCTTTCTCTCTGTCAAGAATTAAAACTGCCGACTGTGACACCATTCCGTTCTTTACACTATTACCAATCTCTGTTCATTACACACAGCGAATTGGTTAAAACTTGGCGCGCTGAATTCATATTCATATCCGGGTTCTATCCCCGACCCGGCCATCCTGACCGGGATTATTGAGGTTTCCGTCGTAGGTCATCCAGGCGAATGCTGGGATGGTTCTACTGAAAGATCACGACCTCAAAACCCGCGCCGATTGCCGAATTCGGTAACTACGTGAAGTCACGAATGTTAAGCTAATTTGAGAAATTCCGGGTTCCTGGTTGGGTGACCGACTAGGAAACCAGGGATCTAACAGGATTAGGGCACAAATGAGGGATAAGAGCCCAAATTTATTGCTGATTTACCCTTGAAAATAGATTTTATTACATCGGAGCGAATACTTTTGTTAACAATTTTTGCAAAAAGCGCTTATTTTTTTCTATTTTAAAAATTCAATTAGTATATGGCTTAGGTATGGGATGTCAGAATTTTGAAACAAAATTCACTTCTCCCCACAGCACATCACACAGGGTTTTTAATTGTTTTGACTTAAAATGAATGAATAAATAAATAAATAAATAAATAAATAAATAAATAAATAAATAAATAAATAAATAAATAAATAAATAAATAAATAAATAAATAAATAAATAAATAAATAAATAAATAAATAAATAAATAAATAAATTAAATAAATAAATAAATAAATAAATAAATAAATAAATAAATAAATAAATAAATAAATAAATAAATAAATAAATAAATAAATAAATAAATAAATAAATAAATAAATAAATAAATAAATAAATAAATAAATAAATAAATAAATAAATAAATAAATAAATAAATAAATAAATAAATAAATAAAACGGCGCCGAGGCCAATTTCCCTTTACGGGACATATAATGACTGAATACAAAGACATATTGATCACACGTTATCAACGCATTATTTCCGCAGTTCTACTAATTTTCGCCACCTCTTCGTTGCCCACCGTCATGACGTCACCGACTCCTCCGTCATGTTGCCCGCACGACAGCCCCAACGCGGTCGCGGCGCTCACACTCGGTAACGACTCAGCCTCCAACGGCGCTCGTCGGATCTGCAGCCGTGCGACCTCTGCTGTATCGCTGACGAAACCAATTTGCAGCGCGGCCACCACCCACACCGCCGGGTGACACTGCTGTGACGTCGCCGCCACCGCCGCCGCCGCCGCCGCACGTTGGTCCTGAATGTGCTGATGTGGGCCAAAATCTGTCTCATGTGAAGCTTCGTTTCGAGGAGTTTTCATCTATTTCGACTCATGTGAAGCTTCGTTTCGAGGAGTTTTCATCTATTTCGACTGTCTTAGACGATTCGGCGAGATAGGCAAATGAATTCGGAGTCGTGTCTGTTTCTGCTAACCTATCATCCATTCCCGCTAGCCACTTTCTACAATATTACAAATTTAAGTTCTCTATTATTTACATTGATAATAATATTAATAATATCAAAATATTTATGATAATAATGATAATGTAAAACATTTTATTGTAATACATATTTTTGGGTTCCAAAAAACAACGAATATGCAATATTATTTTGCTCACTGATGAGCACGGAGAAGAAAAGTCGTAGAATAAAGAAAATAATTCAGGAAAAGAAAGTGCATATTTTGAAACACCTAAGAGAAAATACAATCTATATATATATATATATATATATATATATATATATATATATATATAGAGAGAGAGAGAGAGAGAGAGAGAGAGAGAGAGAAAGATAGATAGATAGAACTCACCCTTTTCATTAATATTATTTTACATTTCCGACTTTTGGCCACGTCTTTGCAATGTCGACCCATTGGGCATCATGGCAGCCACGCGCAGGCGGCGTCGCGGTGGTTGCGCCCGCCCGTGTCGCTGCCTCCGCCTCCGCCTCGAGCGGCCCCCAACGCGGTCGACGGCACAGTGGACCCTTTGGGCCCGCAGCTGTCGCTACTATCGCCGAAGCGGTACAAGACAATCCACGCAGCATTTTTCTCTTTCGGATGTTTAGTCGCTATCATGTCTAGTGTCCGGAAATTTGATGAATGGAATTTGACGAAACTGACGTACATTATGATTTTTTTTACCTTTAACAGTAGGAATAATTTAATTGTACTACTTCTGGAGTTGTTGAAGAACATTTTTTTATTGCCTTTTGCACGTACTTCAGTATTTGTTGCTTATTCTTAGTATTTTGAATTATTTTTGCCTTCTCTTACAGTTTCTCCCGTATTTTCCTTTTTTTTTATTCTGACGCTGATATTGATCAAGTTGGAAACACGCATGCCTGGACAACACAAAACTACTGTCAGGTTTTGTCCTTTTCTGCAACTGAAGGCTGCAGGGCCAACTATTTTTAAGAATCTAAAAGAGAAAGAGAGATGACACCAGTCAAGATTCTTTGTTTCATTGATGCTGACAAAGCTTTAGTTGCTGTTGAGAAATCCCAACTTACTTTTGAGTGTGACCTCTGATTCCTTTAGACGACAGAGCTTTCTGTATGTGATACACGATGTGACCCTTTCTCAATGCTGAAGATTACACACGTGTGAAGAACAAAAAATAGAACCGCGTTTTCATTTATGCCATTCCAAGATTCAAAACGGAGTTCACAACAGCATTTCGCAAAGCCAGCGCCCCGAGTGGTCATCATTCGTGGTCATCAGACTGAATAGCCATGTATAGAGACCGGAAAAATATGTAGTATGAAACGTCAAAATACGTACATAAATATGTGATAAAAACAGTGAGAATATGTAATAAATATGTAAAATCGGATATTATATGTAATATTAAAATATACTAATTATAAAGCTCATTTACCTAATTCGACATTACATTCATCAAAAATTTCCTAAACAAAATTTTAAATTAATATAAATTTTAAAAATAATTTTGAGAGCACAATTTGATGCACATTTTGCACCATGCTGCTTTTCTGTCAGTCATAATGTCTTACTCTATTGCTATTCAGGACAGTAGTTTAGCAGCCAGACTAGACGCAATAGAAGCCTTCGTACAAATTGATGATATATACAACCAGTAAACAGTCACTGCAGCGTGTAGAATTCTCATCGAAGTGTTGTACGTCGGCGATCGGCAAAGTTTCTCGGAAATTAAAAATCACGAAAACCGACGTCAGTGATACTTTCCACACCTAAAGGTGAAAATTATATCAGTCATTGACTCGTACTTCCCGCCTCTGAGATTACTGAAGCAAGCGCGCCGGACTATAAGAACATTCAACCGCATTTTAACGTAGCGCATCTCGATTCGGCAGTGTTCAGTAATAATGAAGAAAAAGTCTAATATTTAAAAACAACTTGTCTTCATAAAAAAATGTTTTACATAGAAGAAAATTGATAAAATTAAAAAAATATTTTGTGAAAAAAGCAAAATATGTAATGTAGTACCAAATATGCAAAAATGTATAACGAAAAAATTGAATTTCTTGTTACTGCGGTGACGATTCGCCAAGATAAGATTTTCGACGTTAGATAAAAACGCAAAAAATATGTAATTACATAAAAATCTGGTTTCTAGTCATATATAAATAATATTATAGAGGAAATACAGCTTCCTTCCATGTAAGTGCTAATGTAAATTCTACAGTAAGAATAAAAATTTGAATAATTTTAATTATTAGTTTTTTATAATAATTAATTGTAAATTCTCATTTGTTATTAATTAATAACCTTTTGGGACCCTCATTTAGCCAGAATAATTGCTCTTTTGCGGTGCTAATTTTAAATAAAATACATACCTGAACTTCCGGTCTATAAATAATGACTGTGCTGCGTCAAATGTGTAGTGTCGGAGGTCTGTTAGATCTTTTATTACATTGATTCTCTTTAATTTTTTGAGTTATGCTCAAGAATCGTTTTAGTACGTGAAACATAAAATTCGATTTTATACTCTAGGCTGTCTCGACGAGACTATTCAATTCTCCAGTTGTCTGACTTCACTACTTAAATAAAATTTAAAGCTGCACCAATGGACTCTTCTAGATAAACAGGTTTTGCCTATTGCGTGAATTTCGAAAGAAGAATTTTGTTTCTGTCAAGTTTCAGCTTAAAAATTTTAATGAAATACTAGATATTTTGTTTCTGTGTATTTTATTTGAAAAAAGTTTTTAAATCAAAATTGTTAAAAAAACCTAACGTGTACAGAAAAAGAAAGTGTTTATTTAAATTATAAAAATAAAAGTACAACGTATATGTGCTGTTTTTTCTTGATACGAAATGTTTACCGTGATTCAGGATCTTTTATAGTCACGTTTAGTATGTATTCAAAATCTATCTCCCGTAATGGAGGCCAAATGCATTTTAAAGCTACAACTGAAGTATCTGTAAGATCCTATTCATTATAGCCTCAAAAGGCAAAGGTACTATTAAAATTCACCACTTCAATAACATTGCTCTTCTCCTTCTAACCGTCTACTCCATTTACGTCGAGAGTGTACACGAAATTTCCCGCTTCGTCTAATGGTTTCATCGTAGTTTCCCAGGCCGCATTTCTAGAAGTAGTTTCGATCAACTTTAATCTGTTCGCTTTGCACCTTCTCCAGTACCTTCTTCCTGATCTCCCGTAGCCGTAAAGTTAATCCGAGACCACTTTCGTACTCGCATTTGGCGGGTGGCTCTCCTTCACAATTACCAAGTCCCTTCGCTCCACGTTTATTGGCTTGGCCAGATTACATCGAGGCAGACGCTCACTCTATATGATCCCTCCAATACAAGTTGCTACGTGGCGTTGGAGATGGTGACGACTAGAGGAGGTTTGATTGATTGATTGATTTTTTCGTGTTTCCGGGCGCGTCAACTGCGTCGGTCATTAGTCCCGTTAGTGTAGTGCATGTTTTTTTTCGGGAGATGGCGGTGATTTTCCCGGGATGGCGAGATCCGGCACCGACCTACCGTCGGCTAGTGGGGTTTCCCCCTAACCAGGACTTTCCCTCCAGCGGGGCACCGCCCCAGCCTGGAAAAGCTCTAAGCTCCCGACCGGTCTCCCGGAATACGTGGTAGTGTAGTGCATGTTAGTGTAAGTGAGTGTGTGTAAGGGGAGAGGATAGGACAAGGAAGGGGAAGGACAGATCGCGCGCGGTCCGTGGCCCGTTTCGTAGGGTACTGCTCCGGCATTCGCCTGGTGTTGATCGGAGAAACCACGGAAAACTACCGATCAACTAGAGGAGGATTAGTGAGGACGATCATTTCGCATCGTTGCTAGGAGAAGAGAGGACACGTAAATTAGATATTTATTGTAGTTCGCTTTGAACTAATGCTCGGTGGTAAACATGATTACAATTAGAATTATTACAATTACAAAACTATTACGAGCATGATTAAAACTAGAATTAGAGGTTGATATCCTAGTTCTAATTAGTTTCTTGTTATCTATAAATTACTTATATCTTATCAAACACTGCACTTCATTTCACTACACTGCACTGCACTCCTCTCACCTACAGTACACTGCACTACGCTTCCCTTTACTGTATAAGGCACATGACCACATTAATATTAATAATAATAATAATAATAATAATAATAATAACGATAAACGTCTCAGTATCATTAGTGATGATCTAGATGAAATTAAGCATATTTTTAAATTTGACTACATTAGAAGGAAGAGCCTCTGCGTCTTTTGAAGGTAATTTGTTCCAATCTACAATAGAGCGATTCACAAAGGAGAACTTGGCTATATCCGTTATACCAATCAATAAATAAGCTAAACCAATTATACTAACTAGCGCCTGTAGTTTCAAAAATGCTGCTAAACAAAACCACACGAAATTATTTTCCAAAAGTATCACGCACACTGCTCGAGAACAGCAAATAAATTTCTCTCGCGTAACACTGCAATACATTAAATATTTTAACAAAACAGTTCTTACGGACTGCACAATAGCGTATCGATGTATACAACAGTACAATATTTTATAGTATACAAAAAGTGTAAACACAGTTATTTAAAAAGAAGAATTTAAAAAACATTGGTGTTTCACAAAGCAGCACTTGAATAACAAACACTTAATGGAGGGCGACCTCGTCTTAGACTCTGATGCACCGAGTATGAGAATTTATTTGGTACGCACAGTATGAGAATAGATGAAAGACACAGTCACTTTTTGTTCTTCATACACACATCTGACATGATCTCAAGCGTAATTTTTTTCAGTTTTTGCGCTCAGCGTAAATTAATAACTTAGATTAATAACGAACTGCACCAAATACAGAATGTTGAGGGAGATCATGTCTGCACTTGCGTTGAGGGTAAAAGGAACGCTAAAGGTAAGGGTGAAAGGAATAGTATTACAGAAGTACTAGCTATGGTTATTGATGTGGTCGCAGTGGTAATGGAGCGAAGTCAATATTAGTTTGGTGATGGCCGCTAAGGAATAGCGATAGGTTGTCGGTGCGATAATGGTGAAAGTACTTTGGGGGATATTGAACAAAGAAATGAGATGATTCCTAACGTACTGTGATCGTAGTGGGGTGGTGGATGTGAAATTGGCACTAAAGAAAAAAATCGAAAAATTTCGTTCTGCAAGAGGCAAGTGACACTTTCATAATTAGGTTACCTTTTCAAAGACTCAATAATGTAAATCATATGTAAATCCAATTATTTTAAAAATATTTAACACTAATACTAAATATATAAATAATATCACAATTTTTTATCCGAGATGTTTCTGGTAGATAAAATAATGACGTTCTCATGAAGCCATTACGAGTGATCATTGCGTCGCAAACGTACTCCAGGTGAGTCAATTAGAGACAGCAGCAAGATTAGAGAGGAGAGAGCAACATTGAATCGGGGAAATGGTATAAGGGTTTTGTCGACAGGAGCGACGAAGGTGACTTGGATAATGGAAAACACCGTTCGTTACTTCACGCCCCACACTCCCGACGTGTCCAGCGCCCTTGACACTTCCCACTAGTTCTGAGAACTCTGTCACTCTTTGGATTGGCAGACCTTGCGCTCTTTGCCCACGGCTGACCCCGCCGTTCCCCCCGCCACTCTACCTGCCGCTTTCCCCGCGCTCCTCCACCTGCTACCCATCCGTTCTATCTCCCGCCCTAACAGCCGCTTGCCGCGCTGCACTACTCGCCACTCCCCCGCCGCTTACCCGCCGCTCTAACCGCCGCTCTGCCCGCCGCTCTATCCGCCGCTCCCCGTACTGCTCTTTACGTCGCTCCCCCGCCACTCCCCCCGCTGCTTACCCCACTGCTCTATCCGCCGCTCTCCCCGCTACGCCGTTCTATCCGTCACTTTTCCGCCGCGTCCCCTCCACTTCCCTTGCCGCTCTATCTGCCACTCCCCCCACTGCTCTATCCACAGCTCTGCCGGCTTCACCGTTCTATCCGTCACTACCGCCGCGTTCCCTCCACTTCCCTTGCCGCTCCCCCACTGCTCTATCCACCGCTCTCCCCGCTTCGCCGTTTTATCCGTCACTACCCCGCCGCGTCCCCTCCGATTCCCTTCCCGCTCTATCTGCCGCTCCCCTCACTTCTCTATTCACCGCTCTCGCCGCTTCGCCGTTCTATCCGTCACTCTCCCTCCGTGTCCCCTCAACTTCCCTTGCCGCTCCCCCACTGCTCTATCCGCCGCTCTCCCCGCTTCGCCGTTTTATCCGTCACTACCCCGCCGCTTCCCC